>JZKD02S1866034.1:1288542-1304303 GCA_000966675.3 Picea glauca
GATGAGGCTACATGGGAGATGGAAGATGCCATGAAACTGGCATATCCGATTTTGTTTACTTCGGTACATGCAATTCATGTTAGTAGATAAGAACATCGAGGATGATGTTCCTTTTAAGGTGGAGGGAATTGTAACACCCTGTTTCCCCCAACTTTTAAATACATATATATCTGGACTAGCCTAGAACTATGGCAAACTCATAACTATGATTATGTGATGTAAATGGACCTTGAGGAAGAGGTCAATGAATGTGAATAACATTCTGAATTTATTGC
Organism: Picea glauca; assembly: GCA_000966675.3. NCBI lineage: Eukaryota > Viridiplantae > Streptophyta > Pinopsida > Pinales > Pinaceae > Picea > Picea glauca. The sequence continues at coordinate 1,288,818 of JZKD02S1866034.1, forward strand.
AGGACTGTTGATGAGGGGATGTGCAGAAAAAGAGACCACGATGGCGGTGGAGGACACCTGAAAGGGTGGTGTTAACTTCCACCAAGAATTAAATACCGTATTTGGACTCCACTGGCCCGGAGAACCAAAAGCGGCTTGCTGGCCCTGAAATTCAATGCCTCGCAGGCTAGTAGGCGGATGTCTTGATGAGGGATGGGATGGTGAACCGCCCATCCGTAGAGCCGTCAGGCCTGATCGACGCGAGGGTAATCGTGCCACATGCAACCTCGTGAGAGGATAAGGCGTATGGAAGAGACGATTGAAAGGGCAGACGCGAGGGGAACTCTGGCAGTTTTTAGGCAGAGTGAGTGATAGAAGAGAGGAAGGATTGCAACCTTCGCTCCTGGTCACTGGCAGACGGAGAGACGCAGTCTCGACAACATCGTGGTCTCATCTCGGGGGTGGCTAGTGGTAAATCCATTGGGAGTTGCTACGCCTACGGTTGGGTGGAAACGTGCACCCCTCTCAGTAGTGGCGTAAAACCTGGTGTTATTTCTGATAAGTGTTTTTCCTCTGGCATCTGGAAATATACATATTCTGATAATTATGCTCATAAGTTGTGAAACTGTGAATGTTTTCATTATAAGAAGGTCTGTAAGGCATTTTGATCAGTGCTAGTAGTTGTATATGCTTACAACAGAGAAACCACGCATGGCTTATGTTGACAAATGAACCTAATTATGCATAAGTTGAACCCAGTCAGACTTCCAGTCCGTTCTTGGGAATTTGTTTTCCCCTTATCCATCTCTAGGAATGCCCCGAAATAAACCTTTTCACAGAGATTTCCCCCTTGGAAAGGTTTATCAAGAACCTATAAAAAAAAAAGGGGGACTTGAATGTGCAAGTCTTAACAAACCTGAATGAAGAGGAATGAACCTCTTAGAATCCCGAAGTAACAGCGTAGGGATAAGTATTGATCAATGGATGAGATCCTGTCGGGGAACCTGAGGTCATTCACGATTGTTAAATTGAAGGAATGAACGAGGGCATTAATTGCCTTAACCCTTTTTCCTCTATCTTTGTGATTAGCGAGGAAATCTGAATCATAGACCCCCAAGCTCCATGAGCACATTTGGACTATTGGTTTTTCCACGTCCAAAGAGCATTAGGAAAGGGTGCGGCATTGAGACCGATCTGAACCATCAGATCTTAGCTAGGAAACCTGAAAGTCGTTAGATCTATAGGGAGATAGACGAGGGTTAAGCCTCATGAATAGGGGTAAAAGGATCAGAGTCGTCCATCCGAGGAGGATAGGTGGCAGAGATCCAGGGAACTTGTGAACTCGGAGGCTCGCGAGGTGGGGGTCCAAAAGTTGGATGCTCCAAGTCACGAATGGGGAAGCCATGAGAGGATCAGAGCCATCCATCCGAGGAGGACAGGTGGCAGAGATCTAGGGAACTCATGAACTCGGAGGCTCGCGAGGTGGGAGTCCAAAATTTGGATGCTCCAAGTCGCGAATGGCGAAGCCACGAGAGGATCAGAGTTGTCCATCCGAGGAGGACAGGTGGCAGAGATCCAGGGAACTTGTGAACTCGGAGGTTCGCGAGGTAGGAGTCCAAAAGTTGGATGCTCCAAGTCATGAATGGTGAAGCCATGAGAGGATCAAGGCCATCCATCCGAGGAGGACAAGTGGCAGAGATCCAGGGATCTCATGAACTCGAAGGTTCGTAGGGTAAGGGTCCAAGCATTTGGTACTCCATGTCGCAAGACGCGAGGAGCGAGGAAGAAGGCAGTCGTTGGATCTGGGTCGCAGGAGAACCATCGGATCTACACGTAGGATTGTGTATTAGGATTTCATAGGCTGAAGCCCATGATCTTGGCAACAGAAGCTATGAAGTCAAAAAGCATGATATTCTGACAAGATCTAAACCACCCATTATTTGGGACACGTGTCAGGAGATCCTGGAAGTCAGGGATCGGAGAATCGTAGTTTCTGAGTACAAAGAAATCTTGTCATAAGGAATCGCGATCCGCGATTTACCGACAATATCCGAACCATCCATTGGGTGGAACACGTGTCAACAGATCCTCAAGAGTCGAGGTTCAGGACTTGGAGAGTTCCATGAACTAGTGCAATGGGAATCGCGATATCTCGATACGCAATTTCCTGACTTGTCACAAGAGTGTGGGTCACAGTGGAGGACAGGTGTCGTGTGCATTTCCGTATCGGCATATCGGGAGTCGAGGATCCACGAGGCAAGTTGCATTTGACATTGTGAACCCTGAAATCCCAATGGGAAGTTATATAGCTGCGGTCATATGGTAAGTGGTCACATGGACCATAGTATAGCCAAGAGGGCTAGCCAGTGTAAAGGAGTGTCGGGAGTCGGAGGATCGAGAGTCTAGGGGACTTGCGCATCGTGACACTGAAAGGCATGAAACCCCGACAGGAGTAAAGGCTATGGTCTTGTGAAGCTTGTGGTCACATTGACCAGGTATTAGCCTAGAGAGCCAATACACTAGGGGCATATCGGGAATCGGAGAATCGCGAGTTCTGAGGACTCGTGAATTACGACATTGGAAACCCTGAAACTCCGATAGGAGTATCCTCAAAAGGAGGTAAGGCCACAGTCACAGAGGCAGTGGACCATAGGCTTAGCCTGGAGGGATAATGCATAAGGAGCACGTCGAAATTCGAAGGATCGCGAGTCTTGGGGGTGAATAAATTTTGACATTAGAAACCTCGTAGCCCCGATGGGAGTTATGACCGTGGTCATATAGAGGAGGCCATGCAACCAAGAGATTAGCCTAGGAGGCTAATTGGAGTTTAAGCGAGTCGGGATGGTTGAAAACAGAAACCTCGATGGAAAGGGACATAAGGCCATGGTTATGTATAGAAAGCCGGGTAGGTAAATAGAAGACCTGTGAATCGGGGATTGGCATTTTGTTGCTACAACCTTCGGGGATTCTCATTATTGAGAAAACAATGAAAAGTTTTTGAATTAGGTAGTGGGTATGTGACATTGCTCGAAATCACTGAAGCCTTCACTCTGATCATCAAGATTATCAAGTCCATGACCAACGAGCCATCGAAGACTTCTGGGTAGTGCATTCGTACACTCATATTACACTCTGACCCGAGTTTTGAAGATTTTGAAGTTGTTTCTCAAGCTCTGAAGATCTCATCTCCAACCATCAGGTTGAATCAGCTTCTGGGAGATGGATACTGTATATGTATATCTTTCTGATTTTCAGATGTAGCTCCACTGTGTATTGTTCACGGCTACTCTTTATACTTATTTGACATGGATCTACAGTGTATTTGATTGGTAGCCATGGCTCTATTTTATCCCGAGCATGGGTATGCCCACCTCAGTGAGACATTTGTTAATTTGTAGACGACACCTCCTAGTTCCTGATTCTTGGGCTCAATCATTTGGCACATCAGTAAAGATTGGTAATGTATTTCGGCCATCAGATGCTCTTCTGACCTCACAGATTAGGGGGCATCTATTATAACCCTAAATTGCACCACACATGCTTACCTGGCATCATGCCAATTCATATCCCTTCTTTTCCAAAGAACTATTGAACAACTCTTTGAAAATCCTCTTTTATAAAGGCCCACGTGCCCTAATCCATTACTGCACGTGTGTACACGCTGGCTGACCCAAAACAACCAGCGTGGACCGAAAAAATCATGAAAAAAGGAAATTTGTCGATGGAACAAAAATCTATAGGTGAGTTAACTGAAACTCCCGGCCATGCATGGCCAAGGGTTCGTCCAAATACCTAGCTCCTTCTATCCTATAAAAGAAGGGGTAGGGGTCCCATTTGGAGGGAGGAAAAATATAGCAAAGAAACTCTACCCATTTACGTATTCCCATTGTCCCAACCCTTTAGCCTTTCCTTGTGCCAAAGGAGATTCAAGGCAAAGTAGTTGAAGGACAGAAGAAGAGGAGCCCAGGATCAGGTTCGAGGAGCGGTGGCCAGTCTCAACTTTTGTAAGTTGACTCATTCTAAGTAATAAAGAAAATGCTTTTCCCGTCCCAATTCATGAAATGTTTATAGTTTGATCAGTATATGTTTGGATTTCTAACCTGTTAGTAAATAAGTAGTATGCATGCATAGTTGTTGCTTATCTTGGATGTAGGTCATCTTTGGAAGGAGTATTGCAAACAAATAATGAAGCACAATGGAGGATCGACATCAAATGCCAGGAACGAGGTAGGTTGATCTTTACATGTATTTACTAAGAGAAGGGGATTTAAATCTAGGGATGAAGGTAGAAAGTAATTTCTATTCGGTCATATCTACATGCAAAGTCTGAACTTTATTTGCTAGTCTATAGAGATATCTTACCAACAATAATGGCCTAGGGTGGGGAATGGTCTAGGTTCAGAAATCAGGACAATTATTCTTCCTTGCTTGAGAATAATAGTCCATTCATCTCATCATTGATGTTTTACCTTTTTGAGGGAATATATTCTTTCATATCTCACATATGTGAGTGAAAGATTGACCCAGATGATTCGGTTTATATCATAACATTGTTTTTGTGCAGGTTGATATCATATGATTGTTATGAATATTGTATGATAGTATATGTATATTACTATGGTGGATATGTTCCACTGTTTGATCAAGTAATTGTTTTCTACTTGGTGTGAAAGTATACCATTGGATTGTAGTTATGTACTACTATGGATAGACACAATTGTGTTCTATTTTTGTTTTGATTTCCTTGAGGACTATCAATAGTTTGGTAAATGATTATCAGCCAGATGGATGATTAAAGGACAAATATTTCCCAGATGAAAAATGGTTCAGAACATCTACTCTTCTAGGACATATGTCCAGATTAGAAGAATGGATCTTGTATCACTCTTTGGTGTGAGTGACTTATCTAGCATCATGTCTGATTACTTAGATGAAGTATGATTTCGAGAGATGATGCACCTGATGACACTGATGGTGATGATGATGCTCATGATCTAGTCATGAGATAGTATAGATAACTATGTTGATGCTACCAGGTGAATGGTATGTTTTTGTGCTCAATACCATTACCTATAATACCTCCCTAGCTAGGAGGGAGTGTTGATATTATGGTAGTTGTGAGAGGTTTTTACCTCCATGTGTAAACCTGGAAAGGATAGAATACTCTGGGAAGTAAGAAGAAACCATAATGAGTTGGCTACTAACCCTAGAAGACTTGTTGGCTTGAGAAGATAATTTATATTAGGTTATTAGCCTCCAAGAGAAGAAGTCGAGTAGAAATAATAATATATATTGAATAGACAGATACCCATAATGAGAAGTTAGCCCAGGAAGTTAGTCAGAATTAGTATAAATATAGGAGGCCAGTTCTCATTATAGTAGGTAGTCTCAAAATTGCAAAGTAGCACTTGTGCGCACCGCAGCTACTCAGTTTCTATGCAGGTTTGGAGGAGAGTTGTTGTTGCAACTGCTGAAGCAAGAAGTTATTCTTGGACTATCTCTTGGATAGGGTTTGGACTATATGATCAGCTCTTGTTGATTCTCTATCCTTGGGGAAAGGTGTGCTACCCTTTGTTTGGCTATCTAGCTTAGGTTTTTCTTCTAGAGTGATTCTCTGTCAAGGTTAAGGTGCTCGGATGGTGGCTTTAGCCTATGGTTTGGTGACAAGGGTATTTTCAATGGTAAAACAAGAACATCCACTTATATTCTAACATATTCATCAAAGGCACAAACAAAAGTGAGATAATGTGGAATGCCTTTGGAATTCAATCAGTCAGTTGCGCCTGGAGAAGGAAAATAGGTAAGAAAGATTATGTAGTTCTTATGGTCTTGCAATAGATTGATTAAGGATGAAAGAGACATACAAGAACTAAAAACTTTGATTAGACAGTATGATAAAGGAAGGGTAGATCCTCTATTGAATAGAGAAGTGCATCAAGTATCCAGAAAGACAAGGAAAAATAAGGAACTACACCTGAATGCTCAGATTGGATTATGATATACATTATGTGGTCCTTGACTTAGGATCAGAAGTCAATGTCATGAGGAAAAAGACCTGGTCACTGATGGGAAAACCTAAGATGATTTATTCCCATATCAAACTCAGGATGGATAATCAGCAGGAATTCATCCCCTTTGGAAGATTGGAGCATGTGCCTGTGGACTTTGATGGGGTAAGGACGTTTGCAGACTTTGAGGTGATTGAGATAGTTGATGATAATTGTCCTTATCCTACGTTGTTAGGAATTGACTAGGCTTTTAATAATTCTACTGTTGTTGACTTAAAGAAAAGAATATTTCCATTTGAAGGTGATAGCCTTAGGGGCCATTGCACCTCTTGATCCTAATGAAGTTTGAAGATACCGAGAGCCCATTAGAGAGAAATATTGTGCATACAAGATAGAGAATATATCTAAATTGATAGCAAGACAACATGACTACAATAATCCTACATCAGATGGGAATTTAAGCTGGCAAAGTGACAGAGCATGCTCATCAGATTCTGAAGAAGCACTATAGAACTAGAAGAATAAAATGTGTGAAGTTTCTATGAGGAGATGTGCTAGATTGACTAGGGAAATTTGTTGGATCGGCACAGAGATCAATAATTTTACCACATTTGATGGTCTAAACCATTTAAACTTTCCTATTAGAATTTGAAGAAATTGTACCAGTAGAACAGAAGTTGGTTGCACTGGATGAGGCTTTGAAATAAAATCCAATGAGATGGTGGGGAATGCACAAAAAGAACATCATGGACTGGATGCAATGTCGCACTTTGATGATAGTGTGCTTTTTAGACAATGTAGAAGGGTGCAAAGTTAGATACACAGGTCAGAGCTGTCGGAAGGAACATGTGAAAAGTTTTGAGGAGGCCTAGAGAAACATTCCCCAGGAATAGTGGGTGCATAATTTCATCAACACCCTGGACACAACACCTATTAATTGGTATCTTCAAGCGGAAATATGACTCACCACTGTAGATTGGCAATGTATGACTCAGAATTTTGTAGCCACATTTTTATTTTAAATTCTGTACCATATAGTAGATCAATCTCTACAAGTTGTAAGATAGAAATTACTTGAGGAGGCACCTAACCTCCCTTTGGAGAAAGAAGAGGATGAATGGACTACGCCTCTTCATAAGTTTCAAGGTTGCTACAATATTGATGTTGATGAAGATGATGATACTAGGAAGGTGAACATCGAAGAAACAGGAAGAAAGAGAGACTTAGAATTACCAAGAGTCGAACTACCTTTTATTGAACAACCAATTAAAATTAAAAAAATTAACATTGGAACAGAGAAAGCACCTAAGCTCTTGAATGTTGGAGATTACTGGGATGCTGCCACTATTGACAAGATCAAAAAATTACTGCATGAATACCAGGACCTGTTTCCAACCAAGTTCACTGATATGAAGGAAATTAAAGGGCCCATGGGAGACATGAAGATCCCATTAGAACTAGATGCAAGTCTATTCAAGCAGAGACCCTAGAGACTGAATCCCAAATATAAGAAGAAAGTCAAGATTGAATTATATAGAATGTTGGAAGTAGGAATCATCGAACTTGTTGAAGAGCCAGATTGGATTATCCCTATGTTGGTTCAAGAAAAGAAAACATGATAGATAAGAATATGCATAGACTTGAGGACACTAAATGATGCATATCTACATGATCCATTCCCTACACCATTTACTGATGAAGTGTTAGATAATGTGGGAGGACAGAAAGTTTACTCCTTCCCCAATGGATTTTCTCGATATCACCAAATCAGGATTGTCAAGGAAGATCACCATAAGAACACATTTGAAACATAATGGGGTTCCTACCAGTACACATTGATTCCCTTTGGATTGAATAATGCACCAACCATATTTTCTGGGGTGGTGGTCGAATAATTCAAGGAGTTTCTACACAAATGCTTGGAAGCATATTTTGATGATTGGAATGTTTTTAGCTTATTGAAAAATCATATTGAATGCTTAAGACTAATGTTGGACAAGTGCAAGAAATGTCAGATTTCCATGAACATAAAGAAGTGCATCTTCTTTTCACTGTTTGGAGTGTTTCTAGGCCATATTGTGTGTAAGCAGAGATTTTTAGTAGATCCATCTAAGATTGCCATTATTGTTGATCTACCCCCTCCTACTTCAATTAGACAACTGCGAACTATGCTAGGAAATACAAGATACTACAGGAAGTTAATAAATGGATATGCACATATTACAACACCCATGGAGAAGATTTTTAAGAAATATTGTCAGATTCAATGGACAGAAGAACGCCAACAAATCTTTGACACACTGAAACCAAAAATGGTCACTGTGCCCATTCTGGTTTTCCCATATTGGAGTAAGGAATTTCATGTGCATGTTGATGCATCCTGTATTGCATTAGGAGTAGTGCTAGCACAACTAGGAGCAGGAGATATTGATCATTTGTTATCCTTTTCTAGCAAGAAGCTCTCTATAACTGAGATAAATTACACTACAACTGAAAGAGAAGGTTTAACCATGGTGTAGGCACTACATAAATTTCATCACTACTTGTTGGGAGAACACTTTAATATGTTCATTGAACACTCTGCATTAAAATAGCTAGTAAACAAGCCATTTTTGGGGGGAAGAATGTGCAGATGGCTACTACTATTCCAGGAATATGATTTTGAGATTGTGGTCAAGCCAGGGAGAATGAAAAAAGGACCTAACCACTTATCCAGGTTAGAACATGGAGAGGAATCTACTATCTTGGAGGAGACACTACTAGATGCAGATTTTTTGGACATCAGAAATTTCGATGATCACTTTATCAAGATATTCCCATTCCTTTCAATGGGAATGGCACCTCAAGAATACAGAGTCATTCAGAAGAAACAATTGGTAGTTTGTGCTCCAAATTTTTCACTTGTAGTTGGACAACTATACAAGATGGGACCTAATGAGATCTTGAGGATATGTGTTATGGAGGAAAAAATACCATTGATTCTGGCAGAAGCACATGAAGGCATCGCGGGAGGACACTACACGAAAAAAGAAACAATGCAGAAGGTTCTTAGAGTTGGCCTATGGTGACCCACTTTATACAAAGACGCTAAGGAATACTGCAAAGATAGTATTTAGGGATTTTTGTTGCACTATTAGAGCTGAACCCTGGGTATTCCACTATAGGGTTTATGATCTCTTGCATGAAAGGTAAAGAGACACATATATATGTCAAGATGAAGTATATAAGGAAGGAAATACTACGCAATATAACTCTCCAGGAAGAGGAAACTTCAACCCTCGTGGTGGATTCATAGGAAGAGGATGAGTAGGAGGCATGGGCCGAGGTCCAGGTCAGATCATCTGTTATAACTGTGCATAACTAGGACACTTGGCAAGGGACTATCAAAATCCTTGTACGACTTCCAACTACTGCAACTCAGTTGAACATGTCATCGAAGATTGTCCTGTGTTGTTATCCAAACTTCAGGAGCGATGAGGAGTTAACCAACAAGTACAACTGATCTCGATAGAACCTCATGGAGAGGATCCCAGAGTCGGTGTTATAACTAGAGGAGGCATTGTTACAGGAGAAGAAAAATAAAAACCAAGAAAGACCATAGAAGGATCAAGGGTCAGAAGAGTTGTAGAGAAGACATAAGAGTTTGACCCAAGAAAAGAGAAACAAACATTTGAAGAGGAAAGAAAAGTATTTGGAGGAGATCAGGCTTCTTCATCAAAGGCACAACCAGAAGTGAGATAATGTGGAATGCCTTTCGCATTCGATCAGTCACCTGAGCCTGGAGAAGGAAAATAGGTAAGAAATCTTATGTAATTCTTATGTGCTTGCATTAAATTGATTAAGGATGAAAGAGACATACAATAACTACAAATTTTGATCAGACAGTATGAGAAAGGAAGGGTAGATCCTCTACTGAATATCAGGACCTATTTCCAACCAAGTTCACTGGTATGAAGAGAATTAAAGGGCCCATGGGAGAGATGAAGATCCCATTGGAACCAGATGAAGATCTAGTCAAGAAGAGACCCTAAAGATTGAATCCCAAATATAAGGAGAAATTCAAGATTGAATTAGACAGAATGTTGGAATCAAGAATCATCGAACTTTTTGAAGAGTCGGATTGGATTATCCCTATGGTAGTTCAAGATAAGAAAACATGAGAGATAATAATCTACATAGACTTGAGGAAACTAAATGATGCATGTCTACATAATCCATTCCCTACACCATTTACTGATGAAGTGTTAGATAATGTGGGAGGATAGGAATTTTACTCCTTCACCGATGGATTTTCAGGTTATCACTAGATCCATATTGCTAAAGAAGAACGCCATAAAACCAAATTTGCAACAGAATTGGGATCCTACCAATACACAGTGATGCCTTTTGGATTGAATAATGTACCAACCATATTTTATAGGGTGGTGGTCGAAGCATTTAAGGAGTTTCTACATAAATTCTTGGAAGCATATTTTGATGATTGGACTGTTTTTAGCTGATTGAAAAATCATATTGAATGCTTAAGAATAATGTTGGAAAAGTGCAGGCAATGTCATATTTCCCTGAACCTGAAGAAGTGCATATTATTTTCACCCTTTGGAGTGTTGCTAGGCCATATTGTTTACAAACAAGGATTGCTGGTAGATCCATCTAAGATTTCCATTATTGTTGATCTACCCCCTCCTACATCAGTTAGACAATTGCGTACTGCACTGGGACATGCGGGATACTATAGGAAGTTCATAAAGGGATATGCACAGATTACAACACCCATAGAGAATATTTTGAAGAAAGATTGTCAGTTTCAATGGACAGAAGAATGCCAACAGATCTTCGAAACACTAAAACAGAAAATGGTCACTGCACCCATTCTAGTTTTCCCAGATTGGAGTAAGAAATTTCATGTGCATGTCGATGCATCCTATATTACATTAGGATAAGTGCTAGCACAATAAGGATAATGAGATATTGATCATCCGTTATCCTTTGCTAGCAGGAATCTCTCTACAACTTATATAAATTACACTACAAACGAAAGAGAAGGTTTATCCATGGTGTATGCGCTGCATAAATTTTGTCACTACTTGTTGGGAGGACACTTTAAGATGTTCACTAATCACTTTGCATTGAAATACCTAGTCAAAAAACCAGTGTTGGGGGGAATAATATGCAGATGGATACTACTATTATAGGAATATGATTTTGAGATTGTGGTCAAGCCAGAGAGAATGAACAAAGGACCTGACCACTTATCCAGGTTACAACATGGAGAGGAACCTACCAGCTTGGAGGATACACTGCCAGATGCATATTTGTTGGCCATGAGAAAGGTCGATGATGACTTTGCCAAGACACTTCAGTTCCTGTCAACATGAATGGAACCTCACAAATATACAATTATCCATAAGAAACAATTGGTATTTCACACTGCAGAGTTTTCACTTATAGCTAGACAACTATACAAGATGGGACCTGATGAGGTCTTGAGGAGATGTGCTATGGAGGAAAAAAGACCACTGATTCTGGAAGAATCACATGAAGGCATCGCAAGAGGACATTACATAGGAAAATAAACAATGTAGAAGGTTCTCAAAGCTGGCCTCTAGTGTCCCACTTTATACGAAGACACTAAGGTATACTAGAGAGCCTACGATGTATGCCAACGAGTTGGGAAACCCTACAGGAGAGATGATATGAATTTAGCACCACAACTAACCTTACAGGCATTTGAGAAATGGGCCATTGATTTTGTCAGACCTATCAACCCATCAGGAAAGTGCACAGGAGCTAGATACATCATCACTGTGATAGATTATTTGACAAGATGGGCAGAAGAAAGAGAAGTAAAGGACTGTAGTGCAGCTACAACTGTGCAAATCATATTTTATGATATCATAACTAAGTTTGGATTCTTGAAGATCCTTATGAGTGATCAAGGAACACACTTTATTAATAAGACCATTGAATCCTTGACTCAGGAATTTGTATTTCATCATCAGAAGAGCACCCCATACCACCCATAGGTGAATGGTACGGTAGAAGCATTCAATAGATCTTGTTGACAACATTGATGAAGATTTGTAGTGTCAACATAGATGATTGGGATTTGAGAGTACCAACAGTATTATGGGCCTATAGAACCACTTGCAAGAAGATGACAATGCAGACTCCCTTTAAGTTGGTCTATGGTCTAGAAGCAGTTGTACCTATGGAATGTTTGGTCCCTAGATTATGAATTGGAGCGTTTATAGATATGGATGACACTAGCGCTATTCAAGAAAGGCTCGCGTAGTTCATCGAATTGGAGGAACATAGGTTTATTGTAGGATTTCATCGGCAAGTACAGAAGGAATGAGAGAAGTCCTATCATGGCAGGCATATCAAGAAGAAATCCTTTAAGCAATGAGATCTAGTATTGGTTTATGACAACAAATTAATGAAGCATCCAAGGAATTTTAGGACACATTGGCTTGGGCCATATGAGGTTTCCTATGTCACAGAAGGAGGAGCTGCACAATTGAAGACCTTGAAGGGAGAATGGAAGGAAGGTTTGGTAAATGGGATCTGGTGAAACTGTACTATGACAACCAACTTCCTCACAACTCTTAGTAAAATCAGAAGGAGAAGGGTCTAGGTACCAGGTGTAGTTGAAACTGGGTACTAAACACAGAAAAGATAGTCTGCATAAGAGAGGGAGAGACAAAGAAGAAAGAATAGGTTTCCCTATGCAGTCTGAAGACGAAGTGAAATAGAAATTTAAGACCTAAAGTTCCTCGGGATGAGTCACATGTGAGTGTTGGGGGCCTCTTGGCCCTTGGTTAGGGAAGAAATCGAATATTAAGGAAAGAAGGTGAAGTGTGAACTAAGAAGAAGGTACATTGATTGCAATTGGGTTGAAGTAGCCAAAGAATAAGAAAAGAAGGAGTGAAGTAAGGGAAAATGAGTTGTTGAATGAGAAGATCGAGGAAGACAGATCAACAAGGAAGATGGATCATGGAAAACTCAGCAAGTAGAAAAATCCACCAATAGATGCTTTGGAGAACCTCATGGGAAAGAAGGAAACACAAACAGGTGAAGCCCGAAAAACATGGGTCAAGTTGACCTAGGGTTTTAGAAACCTAGGGTTTTGGTATTTAGGGTTTTGACACCTAGGGTTTTGGTATTTAGGGTCTTGACACCTAGGTTTCAACATAAGGATGTCTTATAGCTATTGTAATGTATATATAAGAACCTAAGTGAGAGAAGGGGGGTTCGTTCATCATTGGCTAGAGTGTTGTTGTGATATCGAGTGATTATTGTAGAGAGAGAGAGAAGTTTTGTGTGTGAGAGAAACTTGTGTTGTAAGATCTTTAGTTGGGTGCGAAGATCAACCTTGCAGCTGGGTGCATAGGGAGGGGATAGAAGAAGAGAAAAAGAGAGAGAGATATGCAAGCTAAGAGCACAGATAGAACTGTATGATTTCATATAATATCAAGAAATGAAGTTCTATGGACGTAGCCCTAGGGAGAGGGTGAACCATGTATATTTTGTGTCTCTTTGGTTGAGGATGTGTTCTTTTACCTTCTGTTATTTTGTCATTTAATTATTATGTTAGATCTAGAAGATAATTGTGTGAAGTAGGTTTATACTCGGTAAGAATAACTAGGTTGCAGTGCATTGTTGCCTTGGATCCACTTGCATTTCCTCTGGTTGTAGACACATGTGTCATGAAACCCCCTATTGCTACTTAGGGTGAGACGACATCTGCTTCGCAAGTGTTTCCAAAAGGGCCAGTAGTTTGGGCTTGCTGGTGCGTTGTTAGAGATGAACCCTGGGCCTTCCTTTGTTCCAACAGGTGCATCAGCACTAGTATCATGAACATAAATCTGGTCGTTGACATCAATAATAGGGATAGGTTCTTCACGATTGTGATGCCAATTTTTGACCATTATGGAAAGGAGTCAACCAGATATTTTCTTCTTAAAATCAATATCTGGAACTCTTTGTGTTTTATGTCTACCATGTTTCTTGATTTTAATTTCATTCAAATCAATGACATATGGCCCAGGACTAGGAACAACAAGGACCTTCCCTTCAAATTATCCAACACATTTTCTAAGGATTTTTTAGGAACAAAATCACTCCTCTGGTGTGTGCCTCTGTACAACTTACGAAAAAAAATAGGGGTTTTGGTTATTGAACTAGGGCTTCCTTGCAATTCGACATGAAGGTTTATTAGAGAAGGATTCGATAGGCAAGGGCTGGTGGGTTCATCAAAATACAGAGTTGAGTCGATTATGGTTTTAGGTGGAGAAAAACCATTCATGTCCATAAAATATTGCCAATTATCCCCAACCTTTGATAGTTGTGAAATGACCAAGATTCGAATCAGGCCATGATGAAATAAGATAGACTGTGCATTTAGGTTTTTCCTTGGGTAAAATATAGCCATTTTTTGCAAGATTTTAATAAAGTAAAACGGAATATTAAAACCAAACCCTAAGAAAACCATTAGAAAACTAATATGAAACATGAAATCTAGCCCATATCATCCCTCACAGATGACAAATTGCTTGAGTATCAAGAGTAAACCATGCCATCGAGGTTTAAACAAAACTATTGGTGTACCTTTGACATTGTAACATGACCTCTTGGAAGACATTAGAAGGTGCCAAGGGATACCTTCGAATTTGATATTTTTGAACCAACGATTGGGGAAAGTAATCAAATCCTCACTAAGTTCTAGTTGTAAATCACCTATTTTGGCCTTAGCACCATTGAAAGTATGAAAAATATTGAGTGACTTCAAGGTTAAAACCTTTAAAGGACTGTATAAATTTAACCCACCCAAAGCTCACGAGATCATCTACAATGTCTTCATGGGAGAACAAGGCTTGTGATCCATTCGACACCATCCTCACCGTAGGGTCCATGGGTTTGGTCATGATATACCAGAAGGAGTAGCGAAGAGGGGTGTCCAATATGAAGCATAATCTCTACATTTTCGGAGGTGACCCGATAAATAAGGCTTCGGGAGAAGGCCACCATAGCCACCACTCAATTTTTTGAGTGTGTTAACTCCCAAAATAGCACCATTATTTTGCTAACTTGTTTTCAAAGGTTCATTATGGGTTTTTGAATTGCAAATGGAAAAATGACACTTAAACTTGCAGGGAACTTTTCAATCCCTTCCCGAGCTCCAAATTAAGATCTGATAACACCATTGGAAATATGAGATTCTCTAGATGTCAATCGACTATTCATATGTGAAAAATGGATTTTTTATGACCGAGAAATTCAATTTTGAAAATATGTCCGCTTTCAACAGCGCGGAAGGCGGAATTTTTTACCCGTTAGCTGTTGAAAGTGGCGCTTTCCGCAGCTAAGGAGCGTTTTTTCGCAGGCTATGCGCTGTGGAAAGCCTGTAACGGCCAGAATGTCACGATTTTCGCCCAGATTTGAAATTTTTGAATTAAAAGTAAATGAAACCTTTTGGATTAGACAGGTGGTGGATTATTCC
>JZKD02S1866034.1:1326056-1355076 GCA_000966675.3 Picea glauca
TGTCTGGATGGAATGCAGTTGGGCATGGAAAGTTCCAATCACACCGTCAGTTGCATGAGAAGCAACGAGAGTGGTTGAAGTAGAAGAAGTAGAAGGACGAGATGCATCAGGGAGTAAGTCGTAAAGAGTACTTGTTTGTGAGTAAGCGAGGTCTAGGTATTAGGCACGACTGATTGCCTGTTCTTTTGTGACAACTCCACCCATGGCGATGTCACGAGCGATGTCGTTCACGAATTATTTTGTGAACCACTATGCCAACAACTGATCAGGAAGTTTGAGTTTGATGAGATGTCGTCTCCATAGCCACTCATGAATGTGATCAGAGATATGAGTGGCTTTGGTTTGTTTGAAAGAACTCAAAATTTTGGTTCCTATTTCATAAATGATCGGTAACTGGTAGTGGGTGAGGAAATACATAGCAAGGGTGTTGAAGTCAGTGAAGAAGCCTCGTGGTAATTCTATATACCTCTTCATGGTGGAACCTGTGAGGGTTCGCTGAAAAAGGTGTAAATGAATAGAGTCATCCATCAAGGAGTTGAATGAGCACCAGAGGTGAAAAGTCATTACATGATTTTTCGGGTGCTCTCCTAGTTTACCATCGAATTTAGGGATGTTGGATGGTAGTTTGGCCAATATGGCAGGCCATTAAGGAGAGTGATGGATTGGATTATTTAAAATTCTTGACAGATTAGGGAGGTCCAGGGTGGCTAAGAAGGGTAGTTTTCTATTCACTTGTGGGTACTGGTGACTTTGGGGAGGGAGTACCATCAGTAGACCGGTAGGACCATAAGCAATTTTCATATAATGCGAAGATCCAAGAAGATTCGGTTGTTGGTGTGGATTAAATTAATACATAGGGTTGTACCCTTGAACAAGGGTGTGGGGTTGAGCATTCGATCCAAAAATAGGATTAGACGTACCTGGATAGGGTTGGCCTGTACTAGGGGGCATGTTGGAGCTAACTTGAGGTTGTTTCCCCCCAGTCGAGTGAGGATTATGTTGAATAAGATAATTCCAATACTAGGTCAAGGGTGGAGGTATGTTTTTTCCATAGGGTGGGGTAGGTGGGGGTTGCCCTCCAATCAGGGGTTGTGTCCCAATCGGGATTTGTTCTGCAAAAGGGGGCTAAGTTTGGCCCCCTTGGTGAAATTGTCCACCAACAAGAATCTAGTAATTAGGTGTGATAGATGGGATGGTGCCACTAGGATCAGTGCCTCTGATAGAGGATGGAGGAGGTCCTCTGAAAGGGGGTGGAAGAAGTGTCAGAATAAATCCAGGAAGATTGTGTCCAGAAGCAGTGGAACCACCAGGAGTCCCATATGAGATTAGTGTAGGAGCGGGAATAGAGGCATTCAATGCATGATATCTAGGTGGAAGTGTTGGGGTGAATCTGAGTGAAAGAGGTGTGCCAATGGGGGCTTGGCTGGCCACTATAGTCCCGGTGCGAGGACTCGTAGTATCTGGGACCATTGTGTTATGGACCGTTTGTAGGGGGATAGTCAAGATGTGGTTGACTAGCGGAGCATTTCTACTAGGAAAATAATTTGCAGTAGTAAAAGGTACTGCATCTGGATCAGATGTTTCGGGTAGCTCAGGTGCGATAGTGATATCAATGCCTACTCCTAAGCCAAAGAGATCTCATCTAAAAATTCCATTAGTCCAAAAAGGATCTTGACCCTCAGGTCCTATGAAAGGTTTGGTTAGTGATCCAAAAGACTGAACAAATAAATCTCCAGAAGAATTCACTCACACAATATGTCTCCTGGAGTCGAGAGGAAGTTGAAAGTGCTCTCGAGAATTGGTAATTTGGAACCATTCTAAAGAGTTAGTTCTTTCCACTTGTGGAGTGGAAACCTCTTGGACTTCACTCTGTTGAGGAGAGCCCTCTGGTGAGTTGGTAGGAAAGGGTTGAGAACCTTCCAGATCTTCTGGGGGTAAGCCTTGCATTCTACGTGAACAACATGGAGGGTCAATTGTGATCGAGTTAGAATATTACGAAAGAAATTCTATGGCCAACTTGGGTAAAAAATCAACATGCGCTAGTGAAATATAGGAAGAAAAACCAAGCAAACAAGACCTTCCAATTCCTGAGTCACTAGTTGGTGATGAAATCCAATGTCGTGACGATGAGAGAAGAAGGGGTTGGGCTGGGGTGGAAAAGTTATGTTGATGACATGCTTAACTGACTTACAACCTGGTGCAAGCTTCCACACATAATCGTGGGTATACCCTCCAAGGAGCCTGAGTGAGTCTGGCCAACGCCGATTCCAGGTACCATGAAGACTTACCCCTTGATAGTCACCTTGTGTAAGACCATAATAAGATAGGATACTAAGTTTACCATCAACAACAATGATGCCTGGGGGAACAATCGACAATCCCATCCACACGCAAGGGCAGGATATCTAGCCCGAAATCATCTTGAGAGGCTTCCATTCATCATTGTGGGTATACCTTCAAGTGACCCTCGTAATACGTGCAATCTCTACACCGATATCAACAAAGCAGGGTGAGTAACTCTGTCAATCTCGATGCAACCTCAGGTTTGACCCTTGTGTGAGAAGGGCTTCCCGGGACTAAATGCTGCAAATGGAATTTAGCACTCCTTATCAAAATATGTTATTCTGTGTTTTGTACTTTGGAGAGTGTGTCTCACTGCCTATTCCAAAGCTCTATCCTAGCTAGTGTTGGTGTAAAAGAGCCCTAGAAAAAGTTACTAGTTGAATTTTAAAATTGTGCAATATTATTAAAGGTTGTTGTTACTCAAAAGGAGACGAAAATGAAACCAATGTTGTGTGAGACTCTGACCCAATAATGCATAAATAAGGATGAATGATAAAAAAAAATTGTTCGATGAATCCTATTTACAGGAGGGAAAGAGGAGTTTTTTGGAACAATGTGAATTACGATGTATGATCTTCTCTGAAATTCAATATCAAACAATCGTGAACAATGGAAATTATCTATTTGTTGTCTTTCAATACTTGAATGCCAATATTTTTTGAATACAAGGGTGCTTTTAAAAAAGAAAATGTCTTTAATTTTTCATTAGAAACCAAACAACACGGATGGAACTAAGAAAAAACAAGCAACCAACAAAAAAGAAATACACAACAAACACCCAAACCAATCTTTCAATGAAGATAAAAATAACTAATTGACAAGACTAGTCTCTTCAAATGCACGTGGATAACACCTTTCCAAGTAATAAGCAATTCAAAAGGACAATTGATCTCAACTTTTAAACCAATCAAAGGCTCCCGACCAAACAATCACTCGGATTTCAAAACCAGAGATTATACCCTTGTTAAGAAAAGTTCAAGAGATAAAAATTGAGAAAAATGATCAAGAAGAGCTTTTGATTTCCGAAAACTAATCATTCACGAGATTTGAAGTCAAGAAACATTCAATCACTAGCCAAAGAAGTTCTTCCTAGACACACAAACAAATATGGGAATCTGAGGACACAAAAGACTTACTCCAAAATTTTCACAAGTGAGTTCGCAGGCTAAAAGTGAGGCACAGTGCGAGACTCAAGGATTCTCACAGGCTAGACATAGGCAAACTGCATGAAGTTCACACTGAACTGAACAACAGGGTGCGAACTTTAGTGATTCTTGTAGGCTACAGAAGAGTGCAGTGCGAGAAGGTTTGTAATCAAGAAAATTTTGGAAAAATTCAAAACTTATGAGGGAACTTCTGGATCCAGGGAGTCTATAAGGGTTTCCTTAAGACTCAGAGATTGAATGGGAATGAAAAATGGTAGGTTAAGAGAAAATAGCCAAAAAAAAACCATTAAAATGGGTTGTTTCCCAAGTGGAGTCACCAATTTTGTTATCAGATAAATCGATAGGTGCGGACACTAACAGATCTCCCTATATCCACTTGGATCTAGAACAAAACAGGACAGGACATGACTATTTCCCTAAGTTGTACTCATTGAATCTACTAATAAGAAGGGATGGGTGACATACCTTTATATCATTTACTTAGGTCTCTGTTGTTCCTGCTTCACTCTGGTGCTCTTGTGAAATCAAGTCCAAGACAACACAAACCAACCAAAGTGAAGATAACAAAGTATATTCAATGTCAACCTATGCATCTGATCAAGGAGTTATGCAATAAAATAAGAGTAATTTTATGGGAAATGGACATGCCTCTGTATTATATTAATTGAAAGTAGAAGATACAACCTGATCTCCTTGATGTCGCAAGCTTCCTTTCAGTGACCCTTGGTTCCAACACACACACTTACTCTATCTTTGCATGAACAAGGTTTGATGCAACTTGACAAACCAAAAAAGAGTCTCCAAGCTTCTATCCAAGTAGGTTTCTTCACACAATCCTTTCACCAATTCTCCATTCAATCTTTCTTAACCTTTTCCATGAGAATACTTTCAATATATAGGAGAAGGATAGATGGTTACATGGATGAGGATGATCCCACTAAATCTGAGAAGTCAGTAGGATGTCAACCATGCAAATGCCAACTCATTTTCTAGAAGATCCCCTTATACAACCTTCATGACCTCTTCTCCTTTTCAAGCCAAAAAACAGGTTCACACCCTATCTATTGAGCAAACTGTGAATAGTTCGCACCCCAAGTGTGGGTTGCCTACGAGAATGGGGGATTTTAGCATCCTATAATACAGGTAGCCTGCAAAATCATCTTAAAAATGTGTCTTTGGAAGAAGACAACAATCACTTTTCTCAGGAAAAGGGTCCTTGTGGGAGCCTGAATACATCACTTGTAAAAACATGATCAAAGTGACCAAAATCATGTGTAACACAAATCTTTTGACAAATTTAATTTTACCCAAAAAGGATTGCATTTCCTTTTTGGAAGAAGGTGGGAGAAGGTTGGCAATGGCCTAGGTTCATTCAGGGTCGGTAATAATTCCATCTTAAGAGACTATAAATCCAAGTAATTTTCCTTGTTCTACTTCAAAGACTGATTTCTTAGGATTGAGTGAAATATCGGATTTGTGACATCTTTCTAACACAAACCTAAGATGAGACAGGTGATCTTTCTTTTTTTTCGAAAAGACAATGACATCATCTAGGTAGAAAACAACTGACCGATTGATAAGGCCCTGAAAATAAATCTCCATTTCCCTATAGAAAGTGGCCCCAACATTGATTAATCTGAAAGGCATTTTTCTATAGGCGTAGGTGCCCATGGGGTACAAAAAGTGGTTTTCAGCTAATCTAATGGAGACATAAGGACCTGGTTATACCCTGATAAATGATATAAAAAGGATATTCTTTCAGAACCAGATACTTGTTGAAAAAATTGTTCCGATGGGGGAACATGGTAATTGTCTTTATCAAAGGCCCAGTTCAAATTGTGAAAGTCAACACAGTAAAATTTCCCCATTTGTCTTCCTTATTGGGACTAATTAAGTTGGATATCCACTGAGTATGATGGAATCAAAAAAATGATCTTGGCAGTGAGTAATTTATTTAGTTCCTTTTTTACGGTGGGTTCTAATTTAGGGTGCATTTTTCTCAAATTTTTGTTGAAAAGGGTGGGTTTGGGGATTCATGGGGATTACATGTTGTATTATGTTTGGATCAAAACTTTTTAGATCATCATATGTCCAAGAAAACACACCTTTGAATTCTTTGAACAATTTTATGAAAGAAGATCTTTGTTGTTCAGAACACCCTTTTCCCAAATTGATACTTTGAGGATTTTCTTGCATTCCTAAATTAATAGTTTCATACAGTAATGAGGAACTATTTGTTTTGAAATTGACTACCCCTCTAAACTTGTCATCTAAATCATAATTTTTTTTTAATATAACAACATATTTGGGGATAAAGTTTACCATCTCGATGATACTTCTGCAGAAAGAGGGTCAGATATTACTGTGAAATCTCAGAAGCTTTCATTGTGTGTGCTTTCATCAATTACTGTATCTTTGATCGTTTACTGTATCTCAAAAGTTTTCATTATGTGTGCTTTCATCGATTACTGTATTTGTTGATCTTCATCAAACACTTTCCAATTTGTGATGTTGTCGGGAATCGATGGCCTAAATAACAATTCAACTTAGAATGCATTTGGATAAATACCTTCAGCAGGAAATTAATAATTTAGAGGTAACATTAGTTAATAAATCAACTTCTGAATTACTCGACCTAGGAATGGAATTTATATTAAAAGAGAGAAATTTATGTACTAAACTCCATACCTTGGTTTGGTAGTTTTTCAAATGAGGTGATAAACAATGTATTGTGTTTCTTACCTTCTTCAATACGATTTTAGAGTCACTGAATACTACCAAGTTTTGCATGTCAAGATCCAGTGCCTTCTTTAGTCCTTGCATAAGTGATTCATATTCTGTTGTATTATTAGTACATTCAAATTCCAATCGACAAGCAATAAATGGTTTATTACCTTTGAGATCGATTAGTACACAACCAGTGCCTGCCCCTTCCTGGGATTTATATCCATCAAAGTATAAGGCCCAAGTTTCTTCATCATCGACAATGTTCAATGTACTTCCTAGTGTTTCCATTTGAGTATAGGCCGATATTTCAGATAGTTGTTCTAGGTCGGTGATAGAGGATATTTCAATCATGAAATTTCCAAAAAAAGTTTTCATTCCATGTGACTCAATTGTATTTACAACAGTAGTGAAAGGCTCATTGGGATCGTTTAAATCTGTAACAATGTGCTTGAGGTAACGTTCTCTGTTTATTTTGATCTTGTTAGGCTGTCCATTTTCTGGCAGCTATAGATGCGACCAATTCGTAGAAAAATAACCATGTAACTTCTCTGACCAATATCTACTCAGAAATAAACCATAAACTTCTAGAATGTCAACAAAAATAATATTAATTACTTGGTGGACCTTTGGGTTAGATGACAACCTTATCAACACATTTTTAAGTTTACTAGTGACCTTGACATTAGTTCGATCTAACTAAATGAACTTTAAATAAGAAAGTTTTACTTCAGCATTAATTTTATGACATGCAGATAGAGGAATCACATTTAATAAGGCACCAGAATCAACCATGTAGGTTATGTACATTTCTGTTGAAAATTTCGAAAGTTAGAAAAAAAAGACTTACATTTTTTCTTGATGAGACAATACAATTCTGTTGATTTTTTATGGTTGTACCTGAAATATTCTTATCTAAATTTCTGACAGTTTTCCATGGTATGTCCCTTTTATCCCGATTTTTAGATGATTTTTTACTAGAGACATATTTTGTTTTATTTGGGTTATTCTCTGTTGATTTATTACTGACAGAGTCATTCTTTTTATTATTCTCAGCTATACTTTGGAGCATTTTCTGTAGGATAAGGGGGAATTTAAGTAATTCAAAAACTGATATATTTTCCCTTAGTTTTTTAATATCTTCAACCAAATCATATTCTAAAACTGGGGAAACAGGGTTTTATCTAGTTTCAGTTTGTTTTGGCTGTTTGGAAACCACATTCCTACTTGTTTCAGGTGGAAGTTTTTTTTGTGCTTTACTTTGAGTGTTATAAGGATGGACAATTTCAAAATCTGCTTGAAATATGTTGTCTGACAATGCCCAAAAACAAGAGGAGATGAGTCTTCCTCATCAGGATTTTCTTCTTCACCCATGTCATCTTGATTTTCAGGAGATGCAAAAATAATGTTATCATGTGCTTCCAGTATTGGTTTCAAAGTGTATTGCAATCCCTCAAAGTTCAAACCTTCTATGGTCGGGTTGGGTCGATTGGTAGGAAAAGGTTTCCTAAAGGGTGTTCTAAAACCTCCTTTACTTGTAGAGGCCTCCTCAATGGATCTTTTCAAGTCTACGACCTGATTGGGCAATTTCTGGAAATCTTTCTGCAAACTTTCCAAGTCTAATGTCTCTTGTGGGTTTTTATTTTAAGGAGGTCTAGTGAGAATTTCTATTTCCTTTTTAGAAGATGATTCTATTTCAAATTCACTATTTAAACTATATTTTAAACTCAGAATGTCCTTCTCGATAAGGACTGTCTCCTCAAAGGCTTGTAGTAATGTGTTCTTTTTGGACCTTTTAACCCACATAGCTATATTTTTATGCAGAGCCTTATTATTGTATGAAACAATCAAGTATTCTGAAGGAATCAAATCTATAGGGATTTTTTTTTTTAACATAAGGAATCTTTGGTTGAAATTATTAACTTTTTCTTTAGGGTTCATTTTCATACTAGAAAGTTCCATTACCAAGACTTATAGAGATTTTTCACCTCCAAAAATTTCTAGAAAGCAGGTTTCAAACTTGTCCCAAGAGATGATGTTTTGAGGTTGTTACGCAAAATGCCAAGTTGAAGCATTCCCCTCAAAAGCGTAGAGGAATAACCTTCACACGACATCCTCATGTTCGACACTCCATAGCCTAACAACTAACATGAATTTCTCGATGTGATCCTTAGCTGATTGCTTCGAATCTAGGTCAAATTTGTGCAATGAATTTTCCGTATGTTTTGGAAACGGGTGTTGGGGTCTAGGTATTGTCGCGACATATTAATATAGCCAAGGTATGGTGGGATTATTTTGGTTTTCCATGGGAATTGGTGGAATTGAAGGTTGAGATCAATCAGACAAAGAGCTACCTTCATCTGAAGATTCCTCTCTTGAAGAGGGTGGAGAAGAACCAAGTGGGGATGGTGGGAGACTTGATCCCCCAACACCAAATATTAGTGCTTCATAAGGATTAGTGGTATTAACGCCTAATGTGTTATTGGGTAGACAAATGTCTTGAGGTTGTTCTTGTAGATTGGTGATATCAAGGGGTTGATTTAAATGTCTACCAGGCTATCTGATTCAGGACAAAGATGTTTGAGTTCTCAAAATCGACCAATGAACAATTTCCTGTACATAAATCCCTTGAGGAAATGGTGTCACTGGCTCAACGAGAATGTCAGGAGTAGTAACTAAGGTAGTAGTTGGGTCAAGTGTAATGTTAGGGTTTAAGCGACTACGCGTCACGATAGGAGAACAATTCTTTGGGGGAGTCCTATGGCCTCCTCATGCCATCAATGACTTTCAGGACCTCCTTATAGCGCCATTTGTTGATGGACATTTATGACACACCGTCAATGAGAAGGGAAGATCTGGATCGAGGTTGTCTAATTAGCCCAAGCCATTTGGGATAATCTACCCTTACGGGTTTATTGGCTCTGTTAGCCAGCTAAGATCCTAAAATAACTAAAAGATGTAAAAAGGTATGATTATAACAATCAACAAATTAATTTCATATTCCTAACTAACAATAGTGTTATGTACAATATATATATACAATTACATGTTTTAGGAAAACCTTGTGAACATTATTGTTTTAAACTGATCAATCAAACCAAGATGAAGAATAAACAAAACTGTTCTAGTACTATAACTGACAAACTAATAAATGATACATGAATAAGATTGAAAATGATATAACGATAATGGACAAAGCATTCAATGTTTGAATGATTTAATCATTATTCATTCGCAAATCAACAAATTAAATAAATAATAAATTAACTAACCTTACGTTGATCAGTAGTACTAAGATAGATTTGTCTTTTTGTATTTGTATAAGCTCCACTTAACCTGTGTCAAGTATAAATTTATGACAAAATCAAGAACAATACTTCCTGAAAAAAGTCAAAGAAGTCTTTTATATTCCGGAACAAGTCTATGATGACAGAAAGACAAATCATTTTATATCATGTGACTTTAAAATGTCCAATAAATGAAAATGAAATAAATTCCAACTCTCAACAAATCATATTACCAACTACCTAAAATTAGATGTAAACTCAAAATGCTTGGATAGATGAACAGTCACGGATATCAATAGAACCAAAATATAATGAACCATGTAGAGAAAAACATAAAATGAAAGGTTATATGAAGAACAGACTAAAGCTAGTTCGATACAAATGAAATTTCACATCTAGAAATTACATGAGAAACAATGAAAACAATGCACAATCTACACAAGACAAAATCCAAAGAGTAAACTACATCTCATATGCTTTCAAAAAAATAATTCCATCATATGGTCCCGGAGGAATTTCCCCTATCAATGGGAAAGCAGTGCTATTTAAACAAGATTCTAATATATTCCTCATAACATGCAAGATAGAGAGAGATATTTTAAAATAATCTTTTACTAGAAAAAATAACAAAAAGATAATTTTGTTGAAGTCTTACAATCCAAAGCGGTTACATCATTAAACATTGTTTTTCAAAAAAGAAAATTACAAGTCCACTATACACTCAACCTATGAATCATTCTAATGATTGTAGCACATCGATCCATTGTTCACCTGAGAAAAGGAAAAAAAATCTAATTTATACAATAATCAAATAAATAATTTAAAAGACAAGCTAAAAAATCTTCTATTTTGTAGATGGTACACATAAAAACAAAATCAAAACGAATTCATTTATTACTCAAACAAAAAACAATCATAAATTACAAGAAAACTAATTACCAATTAGGAATTTGAAAGAGAAACATCAGACAAATATAAGTTTATAATAGCATTGAAACTGGTTGTGTTTTTAATCACCACATTTTCTAATCTCTTGAAATGATTATTTTCCCTGTGTGAATTCGATCAAGTGCAAGTTCAGAGATCATTGTTTTCCCTTTCAAGAACTAAATTATGAGTGATCACTTGATTCAACTGTGCATGTAGGTAAGGAATATCTCAATAGTATCTATTGATCTAGTCAAAACAATTCTCACAATAAACTGGTTCTAAATTTGGTAATGGATGATTATGATCTGTAGTGGGAGATTTTCCATGCTCCATGATCCTTTTGAGATCATACTGAATACCCGAAAAAACTTGTTGTTCCTTTAAGAAAGGAGGCAAATTCGATATGAAATGGTATTGGGGTGCATGAGCGTCGGTATCATCAACAGAAATCTGATCATCGACATCAATAATAGGGATAGTTTCTTCATGATTGTGATGTCGATTTATGACCATTCTGGAAAGGAGTTGACTAGATATTTTGTTCCTAAAATCAATATCTGGAATTCTCTGTGTTTTACGTCTACCCTCTTTCTTGATTTTAGTTTCATTCAAATCAACCGCATCTAGCCCAAGACTAGGAACAACAAGGACCTTACCCTTCATATAATCCAACACATCTTCTAAGGATTTTTTAGGACTAAAATTGTTCCTTTGGTGTGTGCGTATGGACGAATTATGAAAAACAACAAGAGTTTTGATTATTGAAATAGGGATTCCTTGCAATTCAACATGAATGTTTCTCAAAGAAG
This sequence comes from Picea glauca, assembly GCA_000966675.3. Lineage (NCBI taxonomy): Eukaryota > Viridiplantae > Streptophyta > Pinopsida > Pinales > Pinaceae > Picea > Picea glauca. The sequence continues at coordinate 1,337,316 of JZKD02S1866034.1, forward strand.
GATTTGATAGGCAAGGGCTGGTGGGTTCATCAAAACACAGAGGTGATTCGATTACGGTTTTAGGTGGAGAGAAACAATTCCTATCCATGAAATCTTGACAATTATCCCCAAATTTTGACAGTTGTGAAATGACCAAGATTCGAATCAGGTCGTGATGAAATAAGCTATACTATGCCTTTAGTTTTCGCCTTTGGTAAAATGTAGCCATTTTTAAAGGATTTTAAGCAAGTAGAATGACATATTAAAACCAAACCCTAATAAAATCAATAGAAAACAAATATGAAACAAGAAAACTATCCCATATCGTCCCTCACAGGTGACAAATTCCTTGAGTATCAACAGTAAACTGTGCCATCGAGGTTTAAACAAAACTATTGGTGTACCTTTGACATTGTAGCATGACTTCTTGGAAGCCATTAGTATGTGTGAAGGGATACCTTCGAATTTGATATTTTTGAACCAACGAGATCCTTCTTGGGGAAATCCCATGGCTTCTACAATCAAATCCTCACTAACTTCTAGTTATAAATCTCTTATTTTAGCCTAAGCATCATCGAGAGTATGTGCAAAATATTGAGCGACTTTGAGGTTAAAACCTTCAAAGGACTATATAAATTTAACCCACCCAAATCTCGGGAGATCATCTACATCATCGTCATGGGAGACAAAGGCTTGTGAGCCATTCGACTCTATCCTCACCATAGGGGCCATGGGTTTGGATATTATATACCAACAGGAGTAGTGAAGATGGGTGTATGTTTGAAACCACTCGATATGAAGGATAAGCTCTTCATTTTCAGTGGTGACCTGATAACTAAGGCTTCTAGAGAAGGCCACCATAGCGACCACTCAAGCTGTTGAGTGGATGTTGAACCAGAGGACATGAGAAAATGAAAACCACCTCATCAATTGAGAACCTAACCCAAAAATGAAGAAATACCACCTAGGGCAATGAATGTGAGCTTGTGCTAGTAGGATGAGGGAGTAAATGTTTTAGATCATGGATGGGAATCCTATACAATAATGATTAGACTGTGATATGACAATATGGAATAACATTCATATTTCAATTTATATCAAAGTTTGAGTTTTATGAATGATTGTGGAGGTTCTAGGTAATAAATAAAACTCCAAATATATAAAATGACTAAGGCATACCCCAAAAGGTGACCAAATCATATGCTAATGGTAAAGACACCATTCAAAAATCAATAAGATTAATACCCTATAAGGTCTTTAAGATCATTAGGTTTTCCTAGACACTCATCCAAATTCACATAGAGACACTTTAAACTATGTATGATGTGTTCAAAGAAAGTTTGCTTCAATTTCTATAAGGTAGCTAGAGAGATATTTGGGGGGCCTACAGGGCCCATAGTGATAATAGTGGAGGCAATTCAATGTAAGGTGGACTAGGTCCACTATGGTAATTAAATATAATAAATGGTTAGTTACATATAATAAATGTAAGAGGACTTCTTAGAAGGTTGTACTTCTAGAAGATACCTCCTCTAGAATGTTCTTAGGTGATGGTACCACTATATAAAGGGGTTCAATCAATGTAATGGGATATGAAGAGAAATATTGTGTTTGGAGCCGAATATCATTAGGAGGAAGCCCCCTCAAAGAGGCAAGTGAACAGGAGAGGATCCCTTCCATAATAGGATCTATTGTATGGTGTTGACCTACCTCAAGGGTTTGGTAATAATAAAGTGTCGTTTCTTCTATCTTTCTTTGTGGATCTATTGTGTATTCATTATTTGTGGTGATTGTATTTGCAGATCTATATTTGTAATAGGATATGAAGAGAATTATTGTGTTTGGATTTGTATCTCAATAGGAGGATTCCCCCTCGAAGAGGCAAGTGAACAGGAGAGGATCCCTTCAATAATAGGATCCATTGTACGGTGTTGCCCTACCTCAAGGGTTTGATATTAATAAATGAGATTTTTCACATTGTTCTTGTATATCTATTTTGGTGTTTTTCTATTCAATCTTTGGTTCTTAACAAGTGGTATCAGATCACTTTCCTTGGAAGACATTGTGGGCAAATATTTTTTATTTTTGCATATTTTTTTTTCGAAGAAGCAAAAAGAGGGCCGCGACATTCCAGAAAATTTTGGTATATTTTTGTGAAATTTTTTCAGAAACAGGTTGTAGATATGATTTTATCTCATAAAAAAACCCAAGTCAAAAAAAAAAATCGTCCGAAACGAAGTCCAAGAAGTCAGGATATTGAAGTTTTAAAATCTGCAATTGTTTCAGGGTTTTTTCCATGGATGGCGGCGCACTTGTTTTTTGTTTCTGTAGCATTGGGAGGCTGAATTTGGAAAAAAAAACTACATGTATGAGTTCCTATCACAATTTCACCCAATTTCAAAAACAAAATCATCCTAAACAAAGTCCAAGAAGTGAAGTTATGAGCATTTTAAATTCAACAGGTTTTTAGGGTTTTTTCCAGAAAATGCCATGATTTTCTGCAATAATTTATTGTTCTATTTTTTGTGTTTTTTCATGATGGTGGCAGGACTTTAGAGTTAATAAATTTTCATAGGGTTCTCATATGACTATTTCTTCTCAAATCCTCAAAGAAATTATACATATTATTGAAGCATTCAAAGCCCAATTGTTTGACACATTGAATGACAGATTGGATGGCTTTGTAGATGGCCTCAATGATAGTTTTTGCAGTATTCAATATTATTTGGATAACATACAGGAGACGTTTCTTATGAAAAACCTCAGGGATGAATATAATCAAGAAATATATTCTTGGTATGATTTTGAGGCTGATTGTGATGATTGGTATACGGATAATTGTCATTTCTGGGATGACAAACACTTCCATATTTTATTTGATGACTCTACTCCACCTTTTGTAGAGAACGTCAATGTCCCACATTAGGAGCGAGTTACGAACATCCATCCTACATATTCTACAATGGTATTTTTCCTTACATATTCATCTTTGATCATCTCCCACTATGTGGATGGATATTCTTATTTGGATCCACATGATAGGTGTCAGTATTGGGAGCATCATTTTCAGTTGGTTATTGGGTGCCGATAGCTTCCATACATGGGACCCTAGTTTACAATGGCAGTTGGACTACTTCAGCATGTTGGCTACCATTTATCAATGGGACCCTAGTTCTCTTGGATACTTCAACACTATGGTCCATACTTATCCATGGGACCCTGGTATATGGTTGTACATCAAGCATTGAGGACAACACTTTCATAAGGGGGATGGAATGTAAGGTATCTAGAGAGGTAGTGGGGGGAACTAGAGGGATTCCCATAGTGATAATAGTGAAGGACATTCAATGTAAGGTAGAATAGGTCCACTATATTATTAAATAAGGCCCACTATGGTAGTTAGATATAACAAATGGGTAGTTAGATATAATAAATGTAAGAGGACTTATTATAAGGTTCTACTTCTAGAAGATTCCTTCTCTAGAATGTTCTTAGGTGATGGTAGAATTATATAAAGGGGTTCCAACAATGTAATGGGATATGAAGAGAATTATTGTATTGTGAGTTGTAGCTCAATAGGAGGATGCCCCCTCGAAGAGGCAAGTGAACATGAGAGGATCCCTTCCATAATAGGATCCATTGTATGGTGTTGCCCTACCTCAAGGGTTTGATAGTAATAAAGGAGATTATGCATATTGTTCTTGTATATCTGTTGTGGTGCTTTTGTATTCAATATTTGGTTCTTAACAATTTCATGCTTAAGAAACCATGAAATTGAACAAGGAAAAATGAGAGATTAAATGAAAGAAATGAACTAAAAAACACACAACCAATCAATCGATTTTTCAAAACACAAATCAAAATTGAAGTCTTCATAAACGCAAAGTGGAAGCTTAAAATTTTTTATTCCAATAAAAATATGTTTTAAACATCGATAAAATCATCATGAATATTTGGCTGCCAACAATGGAGACACGCTGGGAGAAGCAGTTATCTCTGCATCATCAAAACATTATATTAGGGAAAAGATAACTCATATATACTAAAAAAAATTAAAAGATAGATCAAGCATTTTGACATTAACTTAGAAAAATAAGACAGTCATACCATCGAATAAAGTTCTGTCCAAAAATTGTAATCCGAAATTTTGTTTTGATCAAAGGGGTAATGATATTTATTCAAGTAACTCCAATATCGATGACAGGGCCACTGCTGCCACCAGGCATTTATAGCCTCGACAGGGATGTCATTTAATCCTCTCCAATACTTCGAACACATCCAAAATTCGTCCATCTATGATAAAAATATCTTGATATCCGATCAATTTAAGAACATACCTAAGGATCTTTGAACCCGACATTGCTTCCCTGCCAGCATGCCTATTCAGTACCTCGACGAAGTTGTCCTGGTATCATGTGTGCATTTACCTGCTTCAAGTAGACCCGTTCCATATCTCGATGAGTTTACACACAATTTCCACACATTAAAGTGCTTCCAACTCTCTAAAATTCTTTATAAAATTTTTAGAAACTTCATGATAACAAGAGAGAAGGGTGATGCTGAAGATTTCCCAGCCAGGCAATCATAGGAATGATCATTAGTATTGTTTTTTCATTCTTTGAGAACTGATAACTTTCATTATAATTTGGACATTTAGATTTCAATCAAGAAATCATCTCAGGAGTGGGGAAGCGATTTGAGTTGATATCATTAGAACTGGGACGTGGTAAGAAGTTTTAAGGATAGTTGTATTTCCCTGAGACTTAAAAAAAATTGGAAACAATGATTTGGAAAAGACTTACCATAATTGATCTAAGTTTAGAACTTAATAATTCAATTCCCTTTAATAATGAGTGATGATTCAGAAATAATTAAATAAACATAAAAAACAAGAGAAAATGGAAAACAAAAATAAAACCAAAGAAAAACAAAAGATAAAGATATTTACAGGGGGGAAAACATGATCTCTTTCAGTTGGAGTATTTCTTGAGAGACTGAACATTCAATGGAAAAGTGTCTGGATATCCCTCTAAGTTGTTCAAACGAAAATAACTAGGACCCAATTTTTCAGAAATGACAAAAGGCCCCAGCCACAGGTTTTGAAACTTAGTATGTTCTCCTTTATTCTCACGTGCTTTCTTCCATTTGAGAACCAAATCCCCTACATTAAAGTTTCTTTATGAGGATTAACTCGTATCAAACCATATTTTGACAATTTGATGATGTTGATCTAATTTTTTTTTTTTCTTGTGTTCTTACTTCTTCCAATTTTAATAAAGATTTTATCCTATTCTCTAAAGGGGGGTATTCCTCTTCCTAAACTTTCTACGATAATTTAAAAGTAGGGAGTAAGACTTGTGGAGGAAGGATGGATTCTCTTTCGTAAATGAGGAAGAAAAGAGAATTTCCAATGGAAGCTTTCAGAGTGACTCTATCAGCCCAAAGTGCCTTGTACAATGCATTGTGCCAATTTTTGTGATTTTCCGATGTTGTTCTTTTAATTATTTGGATCATATTTTTATTCGTTGACTCAACCAAACCGTTTCCTTGGGGGTAATTTTGGGCAGTGTATTTTAGCTTAATCCCTTTTTCTAAATCAAATACATTCATATCTGGGGAAGAAAAATAAGAAGCATTGTTGAAAACTAAACACTCAGGTATGTCGAAACGAGTGATAATATGATAGTTTAAAAATGAAACTACATGATTTCTATTGACTATCTTTAAAGGTAAGGCCTCAAACCACCTCGTAAAATAATATGTTTTTGTGAGAATATACTTGTGTTGTTTTGAGGAAGGTGGATTAATCAGTCCTATAATATGTGGCCCCACTGCTGAAAAGGTGTGTCTATCGTAATAGTCTGTAAAGGGAAAGAAAACTTATTTACCCATTGTGGGCCCTTGACCAAGTTTTGAGGAACACTTGGTCATATTTGACCATTTTTGGAACTTCGACAGCTTGTCAAAGACGGAGCACTAGACGAAGTAGAGATCATGGGATCTCAGCCCACTTTCGGGCCCCTTTTTGGGTTTTGGGACAATGTAAAGGGAAAGGGATGTCGGCCTGTGGGTTCACCCATGCTTAGGCCCACTTTTGTATGTATAAATAGATGTCTAGGCGAAGTAATTAAGAGGATGGTAGACTATCTATGTGATGTAAGCTAAGTTCTAGTAGTGCTATGTGCATGAATGTAGAAGGGTTATAAAGCTAAGTGCAATTTATTATAGATATTATAGAAGGCTTTGTGCTACAATGTAAGGAAGAGGGATCTAGTGAGCTGTGCAGATCTTATGTCCTGTGCGCAGAAGGATTTTTGGTGACTATGTTTTGTAACCGATTGAAGACATTAATAAAGAAGAAGAGTTGGTGGACGTAGCCCCAGGGTGGGGGTGAACCACGTACATGTTGTGTTGCTCTACTTTGTGCGATGTATTGATGTGTTTCTATGTGATGAATGTTAAATAGATCTAATGTTACTTTGTGCCTAATCATGTGAATGAATGCTAGATCTGACCTATATGGATGTGCTTAGTTTTTGAATATACTAGATCTAATGTGTTTCTTTTATGTTAAGTGTTATTAGATGATGGATCTGGTTGCATACTACGATACTCTGTAATTAGGGTACATTTGCGTTGTTACTAAGAACTTAATACTGATGAAGATTAATTGCTAAGTGCTCTATTAAGTGTTAGAATCCCATATCTATGTCCCAAATAAGGTTGAAAACATCTGAGTCCTGCAACCACCCCTACCTCTACCTCAGGTGAGACTTCATCTACTTCACATGTGTTGCCAAAAGGGTCGGTGGTTAGGGTTTTGTTGGTGCATTGTTGTAGCATTGAACCCTGGGTCTACCCCTGTGCCAACAAATGGTTCCATTGTCGGGACCTGAAACTATGATTGCTGGGAACTGTGAAAGAAGAAGATTTGTGCAAAGATTCGTCCTAAAAATTTGGAAGCTTTGTGATAAAGAAGGAAGGACATATCTGAAGAAAAGAAGTTAGATCTAAATGCTTTGTGCTCTAAGAAAGGTTAAAGTGGAAGTTTCTGAAGAAAAGAGGTCAAATCTGCAGAAAGAGGTAAGATCTGTAAGTTATGTGCTCTAATAGAGGTAAGAACAACTAAAACTTTTTATATTTGGAAGCTTTATGCTCTGTAAAAGTAAGATAAGTGAAATTTTTTGTTTCTAAAACATGGATCTAGGTATGCTTGATAGAGTTTGTCCTAGCTTGAAAACTAGGGCATTGTTAGATGAAAGAAGGTTTGATATGAATAGATCTGGTAAGAATAATGATAAATATGTTATACCTATGCATAGAAAGAATGTTTGGACTAACTATTGGATGCAGGATCCTAGAAAGAATTTTTTACAGGCTAGCTACCATGCTCCTAGTGCGCAGTACAGAAGAGGCTGGGGATCATTTACAAGAAAAAGAGGATTAAACCTATGTTACATTTGTATAAAACCAGACCATCTAGCTAAGGAATGCTTGGGTGGAATACCTAGTTGCCTCTGTTGCAAAGCTTTGGACCATGAAGTGTTGGATTTCCCTAGAATGACTGCTAAGCTTGAGACAATGAATATGAATGAAGAAAACCCTAAGATAGCTCTAGAGATAGAAAAATCTCATAAATAATCCAAGAAATTATTACTATAGATGAAAGAGACCCTGAATGACCATTGACATTTTAGGTTATCAGAGATCTTTAAAGAAAAATATTGCATCGAAGTAAGAATATGAGATTTCAACATTGACTATGTTCTTAATGAAGAAACACCAATGAACATCATGCCAGAGAGAACTTGGGAAGCTATAGGAAGACCTGATATGATCCCTTCAATAAGAGGAATAGGACTCTTTAGAGGAAAGTTGGTGACCCTATGTGGAATGCTCACTCAGATATCTATGAATGCTGATGGAACTTCGATAGAAGAAGATTTTGAGATTATCAAGTTTATTGAGGACGGCGCCCCATTTACTATGTCACTTGGAAAACCTTGGATTAAGAGAGATAAAGCCAGAAAGAAAGAAGAAGAAATTTTTTTAGAACAACAGAGACAAGAGTTAACAGATTCCATGACCAGAAGGATTGTGCAGTTGATTGAAGAACAAGAGAACATATCAAAGCCACTTATATTTAGAGGCCCAGATTTCGAAGCTGAAAGAATGTCAAAAGCCTCATAGAAGACTGAAGCACATGTCCCAGAAAAAGAAGAATTATTACCCTTGGGTCTTACGAGAGAATCTCAACAATGTAAAGTACCTATGTCCAAGGAAAATAAGAATCAAAATGGGAAGAGAATCCCCGAGACGAAGCTCATCGGAAAAAGTCTAGGAAACTAAGTAAAAGGAGAGACAAGATCAATAGACTACATAATACTTCAGAGAGAACATCACAGAATGGGAAAATTGCAGAAATTGAACTTCACCGAGATATCAGACCAACGACATATTCCACTTCACCGAGGCAAAGCAATATAGCCATTGGAAGTTGATATAATTGTTCGACTACCACTCTGAACAAGTCAAAAAGCATTGATGGTTCGCCACTAGACCATCAAACTACAACATAATGGACATAACATGAGTTAATGGCACCTCATACCCATTACAAGCAGACCGTTGCTAACTTTCTTACTTAGTCCAACACGCCACGCACCGAGAATATATTTTGCTAACTAAGAACTTGAGCCCATAGCCTGAGATTATTTTGCACTGTGATCATCGCCTTGTTCCCGTACCCTCCACTACAGTTTCTGAATCCATTTCACACCCGAGCTAATCGACCCTGAGCTTGTATGTCAAATGAGCTCAATGCAGTAGAGAAATAAGTCGAAGAATTTTCGATTGAATTAATGACTGAGAGAGTCATGTCAGAAACAAGGATGTCTGCAAGTGTGAAAGCATCATCAATAGGAGGAGTCCAACCTTCTCCCTCAACTTCTCATGGAGCAAGACCTTCCTGAACCACGACAGAGACAAGAACAAAGCACAAAGATGACATTGCGAATGCCAAGATTATTCCACACATTATACCGACTTACATACCACCTACGAGCGGTGGGATTAACCATGAGAGTGTACCCAGAGACTTCAAGTATACTTTAATCACCACATACCTTTTGAAATGGGTGCACGTAGTTCGAGCTGATCAAGAGAAGATCGCAGCGTTGAAGTTTAGTGACTTCAACCTCGGTGATAGGAAAGTCTATAGTATGCTTTCTCCACACAAGTATCTAATGAAGATGAAGGGAAAGAACTCGAAGATCATCCCGCAGTCTTGGACCCAAAACCTCGCACAGTCTACATTGTTGAATGTTATGAAGATCCCGCACTTTGGCAGACACCAAGAGGTGAATGTGTGTGTAAATTTTCTTCTATCTTGCTATCATGGAGGATACCTATTGCTAAATCAACACATCATTGTGGATCTGAACTTGATCAATCGAATCACAGGGCTTAGCATGCAAGGCCCTGAGCCACAGGAGTTCTACCCTGGCAAGACCTCCGACTGAGAATTAGCGTAGAGAATTAAGGAAACCTATGGCGATGTCGAGAAGGACACGCGATGCTACAAGGTAGCCTCTATCCAGAGTGGTGCAATGTGCCTTGCCTATAAGTTGATCACAGGAAAGTTAGTTCATAAGAATATACCAACTCAAGTGACCGGATTCATGGTCGACCTCGTAGGGAAGTGCGCAGAGGGATTACAGATGAACTGGGTGCAGTACCTTGTCAACCAACTAGAGATTGATTAAAGAGAAGTGCAATACTAAGGGTATGAATTCCACTTTAGTTGGCTTCTCATACTGATTGGTTTCATTACCTGAGAGCTACTAGAAGGCGCCACTTTCCCGGATACAGAACTCTTTGAACCACTGGCCACGAAGTTCTGTACATTATGGTATTCCAACAACATGAGCAAGCAATGGCAGTGCAATGTCATCTTCCATGCCTACTACAACCAGTTGAATATCTCAATCCAGTCTACACCATGCATCACCCTGAACACACTTTATAGGTTTAGACCCTTGATGAAGTTCAACGCAGACTGCCACTTCACCTACATTATAGCACGTGCTAATGATCATAAACAACAACTCCAGTCATATTACAGATTGACAAAAGATGACTTGGAGGAGATTACGAAGGAATGGTTGGTATACCTCCTTTTTCTAGTGGACCCCACAGAGATGTCCTATGTGGATAACCCTGAAACTATGCCGGACACACCTAGACGAAGTAAAACGAAGAAAAATGATGAAGTGCATGATGTCCATAGCACATTGGTGGAGACATATTTGACCTCACCTAAGTAGGGAGATGATGGTGGAGAACTAGGTGGCATGGAAGTTGAGCAAAAAAAAGAAAAATTTACTCCACATAGAGACGAACAGGATCCAACTAAGGAAAGGAAGGTTACCCCTCCAAAGCCTTCGTCCCGAAAGAAAGCCAGAGCCACCAAGGCTACGTTTAAGACTAACCTCACCTCAGACGACTTTGACTTCTTAGTTGTTGCATTGAATGATTCTTCATTGGAGATCACAGAAAAGAAAGAAGAAAAGAAGAAGGAGGTATTCAGCCAAATCAAGGGTGAACTTCAAGAAGTACAGTAGGCACTACAATCTAGCTAGACAATTTCTATTGCACCCTCAAAAAGTGGAATAGAAGAACCAGGAGATGAATCAACCCAACTGCACCAGATTGCCAATAAAGTTGAAGTTCGCCTTTGATGAGTTCAGGAAGAGATAATGAAAGCTACCCAAGATTTGGCACAGGCACAAAAATATATGCTAGAATAGTGCAATGATGAAAAACAAGAAAAACTAGCTCTTCAAGCAAATTGGGAGGAAGAGAAAGAAGCACTACAGCAAGATAGAGAATAGTTTCTCACATAGAAACTTTAAGTACAGGAATGGGTTCACAGATCACTTCACTCTATGAAAATCATCGAAGTCTAGATAGAAGAATGAGTTCCATAGCAGGTGGCACAACTGGAAGGAGTGATCCAACAACTTCAGCAGTGCATCACAAACCTGGAACTTCACACTGTGCCTGAGACACCTCAAGAAATAAGAGATCTAAGAGAGGCCACTGCCCGAAGTGAAGTTTACTGACTAAAATCCTTTACCTTGGAATACAAGAAGCTGAGCTCCATAAGCGCCCAAACATATCAAAACCTCACAAAAAATCTAGAATTACAAGCATTAGAGTCACAACTCCAACACACACAGTAGCAGGCAGACATGTTACAAGTGCAGCTAAAGGCCTTGTCACCAGTTGAGGGAATGATTAGGTTTCCAAAGCAATGCATGACCCAACAGTAAGTACACACACTCTAGAGTAAAGTAATGGAAGTCTCTCAACGACTTCAACCAGTGCAAGAAAAGGCATGCCAATTATTCACTGAACTTGAAAGACAAGGAGTAGAACTTGAACAAGTTATGAGTATAGTAGAACAATGCCTCGAAGGACAAGTCAATGATGCACTTATTGAGGAGTTCACTGAGAAAGAAGTAGTCACACTACAGTATATCATAGCAGCTTGAGCCAAGCTTGAGGCGTTCGAAGCATAATTACTCAGACCAGAGTGAATCGGGATGAGTCACAGGTGAGTGTTGGGGGCCTGTTGGACCTTGACCAAGTTTTGAGGAATGCTTGGTCATATTTGACCATTTTTGGGACTTTGACAACATGTCGAAGATGGAGCGCTAGATGAAGCAAAGATCATGGGATCTCGGCCCACTTTCGGGCCACTTTTTGGGTTTTGGGACAATGTAATGGGGAAGGGATGTCTTCTCGTGGGTTCACCCACGCTTAGGCTCACTTTTGTATGTATAAATAGATGTCTAGGAAAAGTAAGTAAGAGGATAGTAGCCTAGATATTTTATGCAAGATAAGTGATAGTAGTTCTCTGTGCATGAGTGTAGAAGGGTTACAGAGCTAAGTGCAAGTTATTATAGAGATTATAGAAGGCTTTGTGCTACAACGCAAGGAAGAAGGATCTAGCAAGCTGCACAAATCTTCTGTCCTATGCGCAGAAGGGTTTTTGATGACTGTGTGTTGTAACCAATTGAAAACATTAATAAAGAAGAATATTTGGTGGACGCATCCCTAGGGTGGGGGTGAACCACGTAGATGTCGTGTTGCTCTACTTTGTGAGATGTATTTATGTGTTTCTATGTGATGAATGTTATATAGATCTGATGTTGCTTTGTGCCTAATCATGTGAATGAATACTAGATCTGACCTATATGGATGTGCTTAGTGTTTGAATCTACTAGATATAATGTGTTCCTTTTCTGTTAAGCATTATTAGATGATGGATCTGGTTGCATACTGTGATACTCTGTAATTAGGGTATGTTTGCACTATTACTAAGAACTGAATACTAATGAAGATTAACTGCTAAGTGCTCTGTTAAATGTTAAAATCACATAGTTGTGTCCCATATAAGGTTGCAGACACCTGAGTCATGCAACCACGCCTGCCTCTACCTCAGGTGAGACTTCATCTGCTTCACAGGTGTTGCTGAAAGGCTCGGTGGTTAGGGTTTTGTTGATGCGTTGTTGTAGCATTGAACCCCGAGTTTGCCCCTATGCCAACACCCATCCTGCAGCCTTTTGATATATTATACATTTGCAGGACAAAGTGTGATAATCCTTAAATAAGGTGGGCCAATAGTATCCAACCTTAAGTACCTTGTGGGAGGTTTTATATCCACCAAAATGACCTCTGACATCACTAGAATGAAGTTCAACAAACACCTTTTCAGATTCTTATTTTTTGGGGAAACGTAGAAAAACACTGTCAATTTTTTTTCAAAACAATATATAATTAATTAATTGAAAATATGAAGATCTAAGCCTCAATTCTCTTCTGTTTTTCAGATTAAGGTTACGAGGAGTAGTTTCGTGAAGCAAATAAAATATGATATTATCTTACCACAAATTTGACACAGTTTGTGTACAACAGATTTGTGTTTCGTTATGCAGATTTGCAATTGATGTGTTCATTTGATTTTCTGATTTTTCAATTGAATAAGATACCAATTTGAAAAGGCCTTGGCCTCTAACAATTTATGCGGGTACTATTTCGAGATCATACTCCTAAAGGGATGTCATCCAATTTTCCCTTTTCTCCTCTAGATGTTTTTGCACTAACAAATTTCTTACAGCAGGATAAGGAACAACACCTTTTATCCTAGATTTCAAAAGGTAAGATCTGAAATGTTTAAATGCTTTGAAAAAAATGTATTCTTGTTGATCTACTGCGGGGTAATTTGATTATTCTCTTTTAAATGAAGAGATCATAAATGAAATAGGTATCTCGTTGTTTTTAGCATTTTTCTGTGTGAGCACAATAATATAAGATCTGCGGATGCAAACGTATACAATGTGATATCCTAAGAGAAATCAAGACTCATCAAGGAGGGTGATTTGATTATAGATTTTCTAATGGAATTAAAATCTTGATTGTCTTGTGATCCCAATTTGTACAGGACATCCTTTTTTATCAGGTTTTGTAGAGGTCTAACCATCTCATAAAAACTTGGAACAAATCTTCTGACAAAGTTAATTTTACCCAAAAAGGATTGCATTTCCATTTTGAAATAAGGTGGGGGAAGGTTGGCAATGGCATGGGTTCATTCGAGGTCAATTATCATTCCATATTTAGAGACTATAAATTCAAGTAATCTTCCTTGTTCAATTGCAAAGACTGATTTCTTAGGATTTAGTGAAATACCGAATTTGCAACATCTTTCTAACACAACCCTAATATGAGACATGTGATCTTTCTTGTTTTTTGAAAAGACGGTGGCATCATCCACGTAGACAACAATTGATTGATTGATAAGGCCCCAAAAATTAATGTCCTTTTCACTCTGGAAAGTGGACCTGACATTGATAAATCTGAAAGGCATTTTTCTATAAGCGTAAGTGCCCCATGGCATATGCAAACTGGTTTTCAGTTGATCTGATGGAGACATAAGGACCTAGTTATACCCTTAGAAAACATCTAATAAGGATTGTCTTTCAGAACCAGATACTTGTTGAAAAATTTGTTCCATTGGGGGAACAGGCTAATTGTCTTTATCAGAGGTCTGATTCAAATTGCAAAAGTTGACACAGAGTTGGATTTCCCCATTTTTCTTCCTTACTGGGATTAATTTGGATACCCACTGAGTATGACAGACTGGAAAAATGATCTTGGCGGTGAGTAATTTATTTAGTTCCTTTTTTACGATGGGTTCTAATTTAGGATGCATTTCTCTCAATTTTTGATGAAAAGGTTGGGATTGGAGCTTCATGGGGATTACATGTTGCATTATGTTTGGATTGAAAATTTTTAGATCATCGTATGTCCGAGAAAACACATCTTTGGATTATTTGAACAATTTTATGAAAACATACCTCTCTTGGTCAAAACACCCTTTTCCTAGATTGATACTTTGAGTATTATCTTGCGTTCCTAAATTAATAGTTTCATACAGTAACAAGGAACTATTCATTTTGCAATTGACTACCCCTCTAAACTTGTCATGTAAATCATAATTTTTTTCTAATATAACAACATATTTGGGGATCGATTTTACCAGCTCGGATGATACTTCTGAAGAACAAGGATCATATATTACCATGAAATCTTGAAGGTTTTCATTGTGGGTGCTTTCATCAACTACTGTATCTTGCAAGGTGTCTTCCAATGCAGAAAATTGATGATATGTTGATCATCATCAAACACTCGCCAATTTTTTATGTTGTCGGGAATCGATAGCCTGAATAAAAATTCAACTGAGAACATGTTAGGAGAAAGACCTTCAACAGGCAATAATTTAGAGGCAACATTAGCTAATAAATCAACTTCTAAATTACTAGACCCAAGAATGGAATTTATATTAAAAGCGAGAAATTATATACAAAACTCCATACATTGGTTTAGTAGCTTTTAAAATGAGGTGATAAACAATGTATCGAGTTTCTTACCTGCTTGACTAGAATTTCAGAGTCACGGAATGCTACCAAGTTTTGCATGTCAAGATCTAGTGCCTTCTTTAGTCCTTGCAGAAGTGCTTCAAATTATGTTGTATTATTAGTACATTCAAATTCCAATCAACAAGAAATAAATCTTTTATTACCTTTGGGATCGATTAGTACACAACTAGCATCTTCCCCTTCCCGAGATTTAGATCCATCAAAGTATATGGACCGGATTTCTTCATCATCAACAATGTTCGGTGTACTTCCCAGAGTTTCCATTTGAGTATAGGCCGATATTTCAGATTGTTGTTCTAGGTCGGTGATAGAGGATATTTCACTCATGAAATTTCCAAAAAATGTATTCATTCCCTGTGCCTCAATTGTATCTATAACAATAGTGAAAGGCTCATTGGGAGCATTTAAATATGTAACAATGTACTTGAGGTAACCTTCTCTATTTATTTTGATCTTGTTAGGCTGTCCATTTTTTGGCAGCCATAGATGAGACCAATCCATAGGAAAATAACAATGTAACTTCTCTGACCAATCTCTACTCAGAAATAAACCATAAATTTTTAAAATGCCACCAACAATAATATCAATTTGTTGAAATGTCAACAAGAAACATGTGTCTAATTTAGTTTTCCCTTAATTAAATTAGACAATAAATATTAATCTATTATCTCATTCATAACTGAGTGATTTGGAATTGTAACAGAATTATAGGTGTAGTTAAGTGAGTTAAGCTTAGTTGTATTAGTGTGAGTTCAGTGAATTAATTATTCATTAATTCACAATCAGTTAAACTCGCATTCAACTGAAGACTTGCCACGGTTAACTACGTGCATGTCATTCCAATGGACATCAGTTGAGATAACAGGTGAAAGGGACAGTTGGCTATCAGTTGTGATTTTTTCACACATGCAATGGATATGCTTATGAGAATGTGCAAACGATTCATTCGATTCATTGTGAGAATTTGGATTGTAGAGTTTGTGCAGAGGAGGCAAGCTGTCTGGACACGGAAATTGGCGCATGTATTTGCTAATTTGTGTATGACAGTGTGAGACGATTGTATTGTACTGAGAGCTCTTGGATTAGAGTTTTGTATGAGATTGTTTCATGATTCATGATATACATAATATATGATAGTGGGGTTTTTAGCTTTACGCTTTCCTGGTAAAACTTATTGTGTTATGTGTTATCGATATTTCACTTTGTGCTTATGGTTGTGATCGTGGTTTAAATTGCTTCTGCAAAAGTAATAGTAGAAGCGATTATGTATTTAACAATAACAGAACTTGTTAGATCAGGAGAATCACAGGAATACATTAATTTGTATCGAAATTTCTACATGGTATCAGAGCCACGGAGGCCACGGAGTTACGGAAGTGAGGTGCGAACATAATTGCATTCTCGCAGGTCCCGTCTCTAGCAGGGTGCGAACTCCTAGTACTGAAAACTTCCGATGTTTTCAAGAACAGAAATTCTCTCACCCTAGATAAAGGTAGGGTGTGAACTTCATTGGAATTCTTGCAGGTGAATACACTAGTAGGGTGCGAACAGAACAGGGCATTCTCGCAGGGTGCGAACAAAACAGGCATTCTCACAGGTGAATACACTAGCAGGGTGCGAATAGAACAGGTAAGTTCGTAGGCTATACATAGGTAGGGTGTGAACTCCCCTCAGGTTTCTCTTATGTAGGGTGTGAACCTCCCAGGGCAAGGGGAAAGTGAAGGGGTTGAGTTTTGGGTTGGATAACATTCAAATTTGCAAGATTTTCTTGGTGTGACACTTGATTCAAGATCAAAATGTCTTTCAATGGCTTGAGGTTGGAGTTTGCACTCGAGGGAAGCTCTAACTACATTGCATGGAAGGACAGGATGGAGGCAGTGCTCAAAGACAATGGCTTGAAGGGTTACATTGACACAAATGTTGCTAAGCCGGATGCGATAGATACTGCAAATATTGATGCATGGCAAAAGAAAGTAGCAAAGGTGAGGAGGATTCTGTTGGAGGGAGTATGAGACCACATTGTCTCAAATCTCCATGGGAAAACCACACCATATGAAATGTGGAAGGTTTTGAAGGATCTGTTCCAAAACAGTAGTGACCATAGGAAATTGGTGCTCAAAGATAAACTCAGGAAGATCAAGATGGAGAAAGGGGACACCATTCCAAAATATCTCACAAAGTTTGTCCAATGTCGGGATGAGCTTGGAAGTGTGGGAATAACAGTCGCTGCTGATTATTTGGTGAGCTTGGTGCTCCTAGGGATTCCCAAGAGTTGGCACAGTTATCAAGACTCTGTCAATGGAAGGGAAAAATTACTGGATTGGGAACGACTATGGTCGGATCTGGTGCAAGAGGAGTTCAGGCGGAATACCAGAGATGGATCTTCATCAAAGCGTGATGATGAAGAGGATTGTGCTTTGAATGCAAAGGGAAGGAAAGGGAAATGGAAGAAATCCCAATCAAATTCCGAGTCTAAATTCAAGAAGCTGGTTTTTCCAAAGTGAAGTGTTTTCACTGTCACGAACGTGGGCATCTCGCTACTAACTGTCCGCAGAAGAAGAAGAACAAGAAGGTTGCTAGAGCTACAACTGGTGAGGCTCTTGTCTCACAATTTGAGCTTGACTTCTCCATGATCGCATGCATGGCTTCAAGTGCATCGGGATCGGTGTGGTATTTGGATAGTGGCGCTTCCTTCCACATGACGGGAGATAAAGAGTCTTTCAGTGAATTGGAGGAGAAAGATCTCAGAATGCATATAGAGATGGGTGATGATGGAAAAT
>JZKD02S1866034.1:1357036-1367330 GCA_000966675.3 Picea glauca
TTTGTATGAGATTGTTTCATGATTCATGATATACATAATATATGATAGTGGGGTTTTTAGCTTTACACTTTCCCGGTAAAACTTATTGTGTTATGTGTTATTGATATTTCACTTTGTGCTTATGGTTGTGATCGTGGTTTAAATTGCTTCCGCAAAAGTAATAGTAGAAGCGATTTTGTATTTAACAATAACGGAACTTGTTAGATCAGGAGAATCGCAGGAATACATTAATTTGTATCGAAATTTCTACACAATTACTTGGTGGACCTTTGGGTTAGAAGAAAACCTTATCAACACATTTTTAAGTTCACCAATGACCTTGACATTAGTTTGATCTAACTGAATGATATTTAAATTAGAATGTTTTACTTCATCATTACTTTTCTAACACACAGATAGAGGCATCACATTTGATGAGGCGCCATAATCAACCATGTAGTTATGTACATTTCTATTGAAAATTTCGAAAGTTAGCAAAAAAGGAAGTACATTTTTTTGTGATGAGACAACACAATGTTGTTGTTTTTTTATGGCTCTACCTGAAATAGTCTTATCTAAATTTACTACAATTTTCTCTGATATGTCCCTTTTATCCTGAATTTTTACCGAAGACATCTTTTGTTTTATTTGGGTCATTTTCTGTTGATTTCTTGTTGACAGAGTCATTCATTTTATTATTCTTAGCTATACTTTGGAGCATTTTCTGTATTTAAGGGAGAATTTAAGTAATTCAAAAACTGATATATTTGCCCTTAGTTTTTTAATATCTTCAACCAAATCATATTCTTAAACTGGGGAAATAGGTTTTTGTCTAGTTTCAGTTTGTTTTGGCTATTTGGAAACCACATTCCTACTTGTTTCGGGTGGAATTTTGTTTTGTTCTTTACTTCGAGTGTTATAAGGATGGAAATTTTCAAAATTTTCTTGAAATATGTTGTCTGACAAATACCAAAAAATGGGAGGAGATGAGTCCTCCTCATCAGGTGTTTCTTCTTCACCCGTGTCGTCTTGTTTTTCAGGAGATGCAGAAGCAATGTTATCATGTGCTTCTGGTATTGCTTGCAAAGCGTATTGCAATCCATCAAAGTTCAGACCTTCTGTGGTCAGGTTTGGATGATTTGTAGGAAATGGTTTCCTGAAAGGTGGTATAAAACCTCCTTTACTTGTAGAGGCATCCTCAGTGGATCTTTTCAAGTCTACGACTTGATTGGACAATTTTTGGAAAGATTTCTACAAACTTTCCAATTCTAATGTTTCTTGTGGGTTTTTATTTTGAGGAGGTCTAGTGAGAATTTCTATTTTATTTTTAGAAGATGAAATTGTTTCATCTTCACTATTTAAACTATATTTTAAACTTAGAATGTCCTTCTCGATAAGGACTGCCTCCTCAAAGGCTTCTAGTAATGTGTTCTTTTTGGACCTTTTATCCCATATAGCTATATTGTTATGCAAGGCCTTAGTATAGTATGCAACTATCAAGTTTTTTGCAAGCATCGAATCTAGAGGGATTTTGTTTTTAAACGTAAGGAATATTTGGTTGAAATCCTTAAATTTTTCTTTAGGGTTCATTTTCATACTAGAAAGTTCCATTACCAGGACTTCTGGAGATTTATCATCTCCAAATATTTCTAGAAATCAGGTTTCAAACTTGTCCAAAGAGACTATGGTTTGAGATTGTTGTGAAAAATACCAGGTTGAAACATTCCCCTAAAAAGTATAGGGAAATAACCTGCACATGGCATCCTCGTGTTTGACACTCTGGAGCCTAACAACTAACATGAATTTCTTGATGTGATCCCCAGCTAATTGCTTCGAATATGGGTCAAATTTGGGTAACTACTTTTATGAATGTTTTGGCAATAGGTGTTGGGGTCCAGGTACTGCCACATCATCTTGATCGATCTAAGGTCTAGCGGGATTATTTTTTTTCCATGGGAGTTGGTGGAGTTGAAGGTTGATATCGTTCAGATGAAGAGCTATGTTGGCACAAGGGTAGACCTAGGGTTAAACACTACAACAATGCACCAAAAAAACCCTAACTACTGGCCCTTTCGGCAACACCTGCGAAGCAGATGAAGTCTTACCCAAGGTAGAGGTAGGGGTGGTTGCAGGACTCCAGTGTCTACAACCTTAGCCAGTAAACATATATGTAATTGTAATACCTTAACAAATCACTTAGCAATTATGATCCTTCAATATTTAACCAGTATCTACTTGACAGTAAAACCCTAATCACAGAGCATCGCAGTATTCACCCAACTCTAGTATAGTCGAGCACTAAGCACATTCACATGGGTTAGATCTAGCTCATGTTCATATCATTAAGCATAAAGAATCAATATATCTATCTATCATTCATCTATATCAAAGTAATCAAGCAACTAAACACATCAATACATCGCACAAAGCATGAAAACACAAGATATACATGTTTCACCCCCACCCTGGGGATACGTCCACCAACTCTTCTTCTCTTTATTATCTTTGGTCAATCAGCTACATGCATAAAGCCTCGAGATATTACTCCACAGAGGACATGAGATATGTGCACCTCGCTAGATCCTCCTTCCTTGAGTTACATCATGAAGCCTTCCATAGTCTGTGCACAAATCACTATAGATAACTTGCACTTAGCTCTACAAGTCCGAACACAGTATGCTTGAAGCATTTACAATTCACACTTATCACTTTAGCACTTAACAAGAAATGAATTAGATGCCCTTCTTGTCTCATACACCCATAGATATACCCCCTTATTACATTGCATGGAAATTTATTTATACATTACAAAATAAGCCTAAGCATGGGTAAAACCATGGGCTGACATCCCCATACCTGTTACATAAGCCCAAAACACAAAAATCCCTAAAACAGGGCTGAGATTCTGTGATCTCCACTTCATCTTGCACTCCACCTTCGACAGCCTATCAGAGTCCCAAAATGGTCAAAAGTGACCAAGGATCCTTAAAACTTGGTCAAGGGCCAATAAGCCCCCAACACTCACCTGTGACTCATCCCGAGTAACTCTGCTCTTGGTAATTCAGCCTCAAAAGCCTCGAGATTGGCTCAAGCTGCTTCGACCTGTTGTTCTGCCATGGCCTCCTGCTCAGTGAAATCTTGGATAACAACTTTGTCAACAGGTCCCGCTAAGAATTGTTCAGCTATAGTGACAACTTGATCCAGTTCTGCTCCTTGGCCTTCGATATCTACGAATAGTTGGCAAGCCTTATCCTGTATTGGTTGGATCCTCTGAGTCACTTCCATGACTCTTCTCTGAATGGTGTGGACCTGCTGTTGAGTACTATGTTGTTCTTCGGATCGCTTCATCCTCTCAATGGCTAACAGGGGCTTCAACTGTGCTTGTATTGTTTCATCTTGCTTCTTCACTTCTTGGAGCTACAACTCCAATTCCTTCTGTTCTGGGTTCTTAGTGAGTAGCTCATAAGTCTGGGAAATGAGATCACTCAGTTGTTTACATTCAATGGTAAGGGACTTTATTCTCTCAACTGTGCTTTGAGCAGTCAGTTCTCTTTGATCACGCACATCTTGCAGAGTATTGGGCACTGTTCTTAGCTCAAGATATGTTATTATTTGTTGTAGATGCTAGATAGCTTCTGCGAGCTTCTCTACTTGGTGTTCTACTAGTTCTTCCTCCTTCTGCTCCAAGCCTACCATAGAGCTAAGTGCTTTGTTGACTACTTCTTTCACTCTAACCTAGTTTGTAACAAATTTTCTCTCTCTTGTTGGATCTGCACTCTTTCTTCTTCAAACTTTTCTTGAAGAGTGTCCTTGTCCTACTGCGCAATATTTTGTTGCTCTATAACTTCCTCCTATGATTTTTTCAGGGCCTCTGTGGCCTATTATTTCTCATCCTGTGCTCAATGAAGGTGGGATTTAGTCATATCAACCAGTCTATGGAGTTGAGTAGGCTCATTTCCCAACTCTTCCGAGGGAGGGGGCGTAGTGGACACTATGTGGATCGAATAAAGGGCTTGTTGTACACCTCTTAGTTATGCTACAATTCTATCGTACATGGATTCTTGTTTTTCTTCGTTCCTTTGCACAATATCTTCTGAGGCATCTCCTATGACTAAAATAATAAAATCGAAGTCATAAATCATGAGTACACTCTACATATTTGGCTTGTTGGCTTTGGCCTTCTCCCACGATGAAAGTTTTGTGGCGGAAACCTTCCTTTTCTTAGAGGGATTAGTGTCTTCAGGGGGGTTTTGTAGCGATGTTACTTCTACTTTCTTATCTTCCTTTTGTTCTTTTCCCTCTTTGTTCACTTTGTCATCACCTCCTCCACTAGGTGACTCGAATGTAGTCTCTTCTGTCATGTTGTGTATTTCCTATATATCTTGCTTTTTTTTCTTCCTGCTACTTCTTGGGGCATCATACTCTTCACGAGTAGCTACCATATTTCCAATGAGGTCTGGGTCAGATAGCTCTGTGGGGTCAATAGGGATAAGGAATTATGTCGACCAATATTTAATGATTTCTTCCAGGTCCTCTATAGTGAGCTTGTAGTAGTACTGAAGTCATTCTTTTCTTTCATCGCCACACATAGTAATGTAAATTAAATGCCAATTTACATAGACCTTCATAAGAGGCCTGAACCTGTCCAGGATGTTTGGAGTCATACGGGGAAATGATTCAATAACTCTCCTAAGCTACAAGTAGTATGTGTGAAATACTGCATTTGACTACCACTTCTTTCCCATGTCGCTTGAATACCAGAGTGTGGTGAACTTCAAAACAAGCAACTCAAATGGATTGATGTTAGGGAAGGTCGCACCTTCCGGCATCTCCCAAGTAGTAAACGTGATGAGGATCAAGAGCCAGCTGAAGTGAAACTCATAGCCCTGATTCTAAGCTTCGCAAAAATCCAGTTCGAGATGGTTAACTAGGTACTTCCCCCAGTTCATCTGTAGGACTTCCACGCATTTCCCAGCAAGGTCAACGACAAACCTTGTAACCTACATGGGTCTATTCTTCTTCATGAGATTTCCTGCAATTAATTGACATGATAGGAGCATTGTACCATTCAGGATGGAGGCTACCTTGTAGCCTCATGTCCCCTTTTCAACATCGTTGTATGTTTCTTTAATCATCTATGTTAAGGCATGGTCTGCAACTTTTCCTGGGTAGAAATATTGGGGGTCAAGTCCCTGCATGCTTAGTCAAGTGATCCTATCAATTAGTGTCAGATCGACAGTAATACGTCTGTCCAACCATAGATAGCCATCATGGAAGCATGACAACAGGATCTTAATAGAGGCGTTAACCTCATGGTGCCTTCCAAAATGTGGGATCTTCATTACATTTAACAGGGTGGACTGTGTGAGGTTCATCATCCATGGTTGAGGGATGATCTTCATCTTATTTCCCTTCGTCTTGGTCAGATATTTATGAGGTGCAAGTATGGAATAGCTCTTACAGTCTCCTATGTTATAGTCACTAATATTCAAGGTTGGAATTCTTTCTAGTTGTGGTCTGACTGCGCGTATCCCCTTTGGGAGGTATGCAGTGATGATAGTGTAGTCGAAGCCCCTCAAGACATTGTCGTGACTTACTACACCGGTCAAGGGTGGGATGTACTAAGGTATGATGGTCAGGATTAGATTCACATTTTCTAGGTCATCTTTGTGCTTGGTTCTCTTTTCTATGACAACTTGGGAGGGCCCAAATCCACGCGTGGTCGACAGAGAGGATTGCACTCCTCTCGTCAAGGATTCTTTTACACCCATAGACATTACTCTTTCATTCATAAGGTTGATAAGTACCTCCTTCACAGACTCTTCGACTATGCTAATTTCTTCGGACATACACGCTCGTGGTTGACTATCTTAGGTTGAAGAGAAACAACTCAATGTGATGGGAGGGATATCGATAACTCGATGATCACTATGTGAAATAAACTAATCTGTGAGCTCAGATAATCATGGGTGTCAAAATTTTTCTTGGTGCAAGGATCGACTGAATAAGTAGATAACTAGACAATGGGTCTTTCCAATGGGTGAGAAGCCTTGGCGTGATCCCAACGGTCTGATGGCGAGCTCCCTAGCCACAACTATTGTTCTAATCATTCAGGTCTTCAAGCTAATGATTATAATTCCTCCAACGGTCATATAGCTTCGCCATGGAAAAGTTCCATGCTATTTTGTACTGATATCTCAACGAAGTTCAAATTCCAGAGTCCTTCCTTCTGCGCAGTTCCTTCTGGAACTTTCTGGAACTTTTCTATCTTTGCTTTCTTCTTACTTAGTTTTCTAGCCTTCTTTCCAATGAGATTCATCTTGGTATTCCTCTTTCCATTCTGATTCTTATCTCCTCGTGGCATAGTAACTTATCATTGTTGATGGTCTTTTCTAGGGTTCAAGGGAAATACTTGTTGTCTGTCTGGTGTAGGAGCTCTACTTTTCTATACAGATAAGTGTCTTTAGTCCTCATGTGTCCTTTCAACTTCAATGTTCAAGTTTCTAGTTCTACATAACTTTGACCTATTCTCCTGTTCCTCGATCAATTGTGTGATCCCCCTGGACATGAAATATTTTAATTCCTGCTTCTTCTTCTCTAATATTTCCTCTTCTTTTCTTCTCACTTAATCCTTTCTAGTCCAAGGCTTTCCTAGTAACATAGAAAATGGGGTGTTTTTCTTAATAAATTTAACAACCTCAAAATCTTCTTATGTCTAAGTTCCATGAGCACTCATAGATATCTGGGTAAGTCTTCCACACATGGTTATCAACTTTCCTCTAAATAATCCTATTCCTACCAATTAAGGAATCATAACAGGATTTCCTAAAGCTTGCCAACTTCTTTCTGTCATGATATTCACCCATGTTTCTTCATCCAGAACAAAGTCTACGTCGAAGCCTCCTATTCTTGCTTCTATGCATTCTTTTTCTTTGAATATCTCTGGTAAGATGATATTTCGGCGGTCATTCAGGGTTTCTTTTATTTACAACAATACAACCTCTGGTTCTTTCTAGGGTTCTTCCATGAGCTTGGTGTCTGGTCCTTCCTCAGGGTCTTCTTGGCTCATATTTATTCTTTCAACCTTAGCAATCATTCTAGGGAAATCCAAAACTTCATGATCCATAAATTTACAACAAAGACAACTAGGTCTTCTTCGAAGGAATTCCTTAGCAAGATGTCCTGGTCTTATGCAACTGTAGCAAAGAGTTAATCCTCTCTTTCTTTTAAATGATCCCCATCCTTTCCTATATTGCACACTAGCATCATGGTAACTAACTTGCGAAAAAATCTTTCTAGGATCCTGCATCCATTTGTTAGTCCAAACATTCTTTTTATGCATAGGTATCACATATCTTTCATTATTTCTTCAGATCTACTCATATTAAACCTCTTTTCTTCTATTTGTGCCCTAGTTTTCATGCTAGGAATTTTTTTATCAAACATACCTAGATCCATACTCTTGAAACAAAAATTTCCACTAATCTTACTTTCAACAGAGCACAAAGCTTCCAGATCTAAAAGCTTTACCTTACTTTTACCGGAGCACAAAGATTCAAGATCTTACCTCTTTTCTTTAGATCTGACTTCTCTTCTTAGCACAAGGCTTTACATATTAAGTAGAATACTTCTCACTAGGGTGACAGATCTACACATGGAGCTTTCACAGTTTTAGGTCAGATCTTCACACATAGCTTCTTCTTTATTAGTTCCTAGCAGTCACAGTTTTAAGTGAGATCTTCACACAAAGATTCTTCTTTCTTAGTTCCCAACAATCACAGTTTCAATTCCTGGCAATGGAACCATTTTTTTGCACAGGCCCAGACCCAGGGTTCAATGCTACAACAATGCACCAACAAAACCCTAACTACCGGCCCTTTCGACAATACCTGTGAAGTAGATGATATCTCACTTGAGGTAGAGGTAGGTTTGGTTGTAGGACTCCAGTGTCTGCAACCTTAGCTAGGACACAAATATGTGATTGTAATACCTTAATAGAGCACTTAGCAATTATGATCCTTCAATATTTAACCAGTAACTACTTCACAGTAAAACAATAATCACAGAGCATTACAGTATTCACCCAGATCTAGTATAGTCGAGCACTAAGCACATTCACATGGGTTATACCTAGCTCTTATTCATATCACTAAGCACAAAGCATCAACATATCTATCTATGATCTATCATTCATCTATATCAAAGTACTTAAGCAATTAAACACATAAACACATCAATACATTGCACAAAGCATGACAACACAGGATATACGTGGTTCAACCCCACCCTGGGTTACATCCACCAACTCTTCTTCTCTTTATTATCTTCGTTCAATTAGATACATGCACAGAGCCTTGAGATCTTACTCCACAGAGGACAAGAGATTTGTGCACCTCGCTAGATCCTCCTTTATTTAGTTACAACACAAATCCTTCCACAATCTGTGCATAAAGCACTATAATTGACTTGCACTTAGCTCTGCAAGTCCGAACATAGTATGCACGAAACATTTACAATTCACACTTATCACTTTAGCACTTAGCACGACATCACTTAGATGCCCTTCTTGTCTCATACACCCATACACATACCCCCTTCTTACATCACCTAGACATCTATTTATACATTAAAAAATAGGCCTAAGCATGGGTAAACCCATGGTCCGACATCCCCATACCTATTACATAAGCCCCAAAACTAAAAATCCCTAAAAAGGGGCTGAGATTCCGCGATCTCCGCTTCATCATGCACTACACCTTCGACAGCCTGTCGAAGTCTGAAAATGGTCAAAAGTGACCAAGGATCCTCAAGACTTGGTCAAGGGCCAACAAACTGCCTTCGTCCAAGGATTCCTCTCTTGAAGAGGGTGGAGAAGAACCAGGTGGGGATGGTGGGAGACCCAATCCCCCAACACCAAATATTAGTGCTTCAGAAGAATCAATGATATTACCACCTAATGTGTTATTGAGAAGATGAGTGTATTAAGGTTGTTCTTATAGATTAGTGAAATCAAGGGGTTGATTTAATGGTCTACCAGGTTGTCTGATTCAAGACAAATCACTTTGAGTTCCTAGAATCAATTGGCGATCAATTTTATGTACATCAATGCCTTGAGGAACTTGTTTCACTAGCTCTATGGGAATGTCAGGAGTGGTATCTGAGGTAGTATCTAGTTCGAGTGTAATGCTAGGGTCTGAGCGACTACATGTCATGAAAGTAGAACAATTGTTTTGGGGAGTCCTATGGCCTCCTCATGCCATCAATGACTTTCAGGTCCTCCTTTTAGCTCTATTTGATCACAGGCATTTATGACATGCCATCAATGAGAAGGGAAGATCCAGACCGGGGTTGTCTAATTAGCCCAAGTCGTTTGGGATAATCTACCCTGATGGGTTTATTCTCTCCATTAGCCAACTAAGATCCTAAAATAACTAAAAGATGTAAAAATGTATGATTCTAATAATCAACACATTAATTACAAATTCCTAACTAACAGTAGTACTATGTACAGTGTATATATACAATTACAGGGTTTAAGAAAAACCTTATGCAAATAATTTTTTTCAACTGATGAATCAAACCAACATGAAAAATAAACAAAATTGTTCTAGTACTATAACTAACAAACTAATAAAAAATACATGAATAAGATTGAAAATGATATAACGATAATGGACAAAGCATTCAATGTTTGAATGATGCAATCATTATTCATTCACAAATAAAAAAATTAAATAAACAATAAATTAACTAACCTTACGTTGATGAACAATACTAAGATAGATTTGTATTTTTGTATTTGTATAAGCTCCACTTAACGTGTGTCAAGTTTAAATCTATGAGAAAAGAAAGAACGATACTTCCTGAAAAAACTCAAAGAAGTCTTTTATATTATGGAACAAGTCTATCATGACAGAAAGACAAATGATTTTATATCACATGACTTTAAAATGTCCAATAACTGAAAATGAAATAATTTCCAACTCTCGGAAAATGGTATTACCAGCTACCTAACATTAGATGTAAAATCAAAATGCTTGGATAGATGAACAGTCACAGATATCAAAAGAACTAAAATATAATGAACCACATTGAGAAAAACATAACATGAAAGGTTATATGTAGAACAGACTAAAGCTATTTCGATACAAATAAAATTTCACATCTAGAAATTACATGAGAAACAGTGAAAACATTGCACAGTCTACATAGGACAAAAGCCAAAGAGTAAATTGTACCTCATATACTTTCAAAAAAAAAGTCCATCATATGGTCCCGAAGAAATTTCCCCTATCACTGGGAAAGCAGTTCTATT
>JZKD02S1866034.1:1367428-1380599 GCA_000966675.3 Picea glauca
ATTGAAGTCTTACAATCCAAAATGGCTACATCATTAAACATTATTTTTCAAAAACGAAAATTACAAGTCCATTATATGCTCAACCTATGAATCATTCTACTGATCGTAGTACATCGATCCGCTATTCACCTGAGACAAGGAAAACAAAATCTAATTTAGACAATAATCAAATAAATAATTTAAAATACAAGATACAGAATCTTCGATTCTATAGCTGGTCTAAATAAAAACAAAATCAAAACGAATTCATTTATTACTGGAATGAAAACCAATCGTAAATTACAAGAAAACTATTTAATAATTAGGAATTTGAAAGAGAAACATAAGACAATTCTAAGTTTATAATAGCATTGAAATTGGTTGAGTTTTTAATCACCACATTTCCTGATCTCTTGAAACGCTTATTTGCTCGGTGTGAATTCGATCGAATGCAATTGTGAGATCATCATTTTCCCTTTCAAGAATTGATTTCTAAGTGATCACTTGATTCAACTGTGCCTGTAGATAAGAATATATCGATAGTATCTATTGATCCAGTCAAAACAATTCTCACAATAAACCAGTTCTAAATTTGGTAATGGATGAGTCTAATCTATAGTGGGAGATTTTCCCTATTCCATGATCCTTTTGAGATCATATTGAATACCTGAAAAACCTTGTTGTTCCTTTAAGAAAGGAGGAAAATTCGATATGAAATCATATTGGGGTGAATTAGTTTCGGTATCATCAACATAAATCCGGTCGTCGACATCAATAATAGGGATAGGTTCTTCACAATTATGATGTCGATTTCTGACCATTATGGAAACGAGTTGACTAAATATTTTTTTCTTAAAATCAATATATGGAACTCTCTTTGTTTTATGTCTACCCAATTTCTTGATTTTAATTTCATTCAAATCAACCACATCTGGCCCAAGACTAGGAACAACAAGGAATTTACCCTTTAGATTATCCAACACATATTCTAAGGATTTTTTAGGAACAAAATCGTGCCTCTGGATGAATTATGAAAAACAACAAGGGTTTTGGTTATTGACACATGGATTCCTTGCAATTCAACATGAAGGTTTCTCAAATAAGGAGTCAATATGCAAGGGCTGGTGGGTTCATCAAAACACAAAGGTGAGTTGATTATGGTTTTAGGTGAAGCAAAACCATTCCTATCCACAAAATATTTTCAATTATCCCCAACCTTTGACAGTTATGAAATGACCAAGATTTGAATCAGGTCATGATGATATAAGCTAGACTATGCATTTAGGTTTTGCCTTTGGTAAAATCTAGCCATTTTTTGTAGGATTTTGATCAAGTAGAATGACATATTCAAACCAAACCCTAAGAAAACCATTAGCAAACGAATATGAAATAGGAAAACTATCCCATATCATCCCTCACAAGTGACGAATTGCTTGAGTATCAATAGTAAACCGTGCCATCGAGTTTTAAACAAAATTATTGGTGTACCTTTGACATTGTAGCACGACCTCTTGGAAGCCATTAGTAGGTGCCAAGGGCTACCTTCGAATTTGAGATTTTTGAACCAGCGAGCTCCTTCTTGGGGAAATTTGGTGGCTTCTTCAATCAAATACTCACTAGCTTCTAGTTGTAAATCACTTGTTTTGGCCTTAAAACCATCACAATTCTGTGAAAAATATTGAGCGACTTCTAGGTTAAAACCTTCAAAGGAATGTATAAATTTAACCCACCCAAATCGTGTGAGATCATCTATAGTGTCGCCATGGGAAAGAAAGGATTGTGAGCCATTCGTCTCTATCGTCACCATAGGGGACATGGGTTTGGTCATGATATACCGACAAGAGTAGCGAAGAGGGGTGTATGTTTGAAACACCCAATATGAAGGATAAGCTCTGCATTTTCAGAGGTGACCCGATAACTAAGGCTTCGGGAGAAGGACACCATAGCCACCACTCAAGCTGTTGAGTGGATGTTAAACCAGCAGACTTGAAAAAATAAAAACCACCTCCTCAATTGACAACCTAACCCAAAAATGAAGCACTACCACCTGAGGCAATGAATGCGAGCTTGTAGTAGTAGGACAAGGGAGTAAATTTTTCAGAACATGGCTGACAATCCTGTACAATAATGATTAGACTGCGATATGACAATATGGAATAGCATTCATATTTTGAGTTATATCAAAGTTTGATTTTTATGAACGATCATGGAGGTTCTAAGTAATAATTATCACTCCAAATATATAAAATGAGTAAGGCATGCCCGGAAAAGTGACCAACACACATGCTAATAGTAAAGACACCATTCAAAAATCAATAATCTCAATACCCTCTAAGGCATTTAAGATCATTAGGTGATCCTAGGAACTCATCCAAATTCACATAGAGACACTTTAAAATCTATAAGATTGTTCAAACCAAGTTTGTTTCAATTTAAAAAATCATGAAATTGAACAAGGAAAAATGAGAGATTTAATGAAAGAAATGAACTCAAAAAACACACAACCAATCAAGCAATTTTTCAAAACACAAATCATAATTGAAGTCTTCATAAACGCAAAGTGGCAGCTTAAATTTTTTTATTCCATTAAAACTATGTTTTAAACACCGATAAAATCATCATGAACATCTAGCTGCTAAATGGACCAGAATGAAGACAATGATCACGTTGATGATGATGACCATCATGTTGACCCAGGTAAACCCAATATCCCCCCTTAGATTGCCTCTTCTACTTTGGATCAACCAAGCTCATCACATCTAGTCAACAGAGTGTGGGAGATGGTAAGACAATGTCACCATCATGTATGTTAGTCTTGTCTTCATATAAGGTGTTGTGATTAATATAATAAGCATGTGAATGAGGAAAGTTGGTTGAAGTTGGATAATGGATCATAAGCTCAAGAATTTATGTTGTTTCCTTGTTTCTCCTTGGTGACCAACATTGGTGACGTAGTCCCTTGTTATCACCCCCAAGGTAAAGGGGTACTACTGGGGGGAATCACAAGGGAAATGTTCTAGTTCCCTACCATACTTAACACTTACCATCTTGGAGCATGTTGTACTGTACTAAAATTCGGTAATGGGTCATGGTTTATTATTTCATGAGAATATTGGATAAAGGTATAGAAGTTGATTACAACTACTAGTAAAAGAATAATAAATATATCATAATGCTAAAGAAATAAAGATATAATAGCAAAGGACTCTCAAAATCCAATCCATTCTTGATTTCTACCATTTTTCTATTTTCCCCAGTCCCAAAGCAGTGATTCTATAGCTTGAAACCTTATATAGGGGACTTGAAAATATGATAAAAGGACAACAAAAAGGAGGATTAATGGGTTTGAAAACACATAGTTCTTAGAAATTGGTAACTCAAGAGAAAGTGCACCCTCCATAAAGGTGCTGAAATAAATGGATTAAATGACACCATAAGCCATGAAGTAATCCCAACACGTACAATTATCACACACACTCTTTAAGGGTTCTTTTATTTCCATCTTCCCGCGAGACATATCCCTCTACTTGGGTCTTTTCTTTCATTGTTTTGGTTGTCACACCTAATAGGTTTTGATGAAGGTCCTCCCATATTCAAAATTGACAAATTACATAAAGTTCTGAGATAATATGAAATTTGAAGGGGATAATTGATGTGAAATATTTATGTGGCTTATGTCTTAAGTAATAACTTACTTTGTATGATATAAGGAATTTCATATCTTGTGAACATTTTATTTAATTGATTTCATTCTTTTATTTGATATGGATGCACCTGGCATGGTACTTTGAAGGACGTCTCAATATTTCACCCAGGATGTTATTCCTTTATTGCAGGATATGGCATGTGTGATGGAGAGAATTGAGCCATTGGATGGCTTGACACACTTAAATACAATATCTCACATTTTTTGTACCTTGGATGATGAACATATGGGTTTGTAGCTTCTAGATATGGTCATGGTGGCATAGAGATGGGAAGAATACCCACAGCTTGAGCTCTACACCCTAGAGACAATCATGCATTGGATGGAGGATGTTTCACTGGTAGATAGTTGGATGAATTGAATATATGGCATACACCCTCATCCACCTTGGATTCCATCCTTTACACCTTGGAAAGTGGGCCTTTGGATGATGACGTCAAGCTAGGGTTTTATGGAGATGTTGAGGTTTGTTGCCACTCAGACACCACATTATGTGATAGGGAACTTGATGATGTTTTTCACCTTGCAAACACTCCTTGATGATGACAAGTGGCCTTTCGATGCCTTCTCCATGACCTTGAGGTATTGACATCACCACACGTGTTGTTGGACATATTTTCATTGATATGTTATCATTGATGTCAACCGTTGATGTTATTATAATGTGATGATAAGTTTTTATGATGAATCGTCATTGTTGATTTATCATAGATGAAATTGTCATTGATGTCAATAGTATATCAGTTAGTAGAGAATTTCAAATAGTATGCAAAGATTAAATCTCAGGATATTTAGAAAATGAAGATCAAATCCCAGAAGGAAGAGTGCATTGTAGAAATGTCATCGGGATCGATGGAAATATTGAGAAGTCGATCGATGCACAAGAAAAGGTAAGAATCCTCAAAATTCATCGCATATGCAAGCCAAAACAATGACATGGATGAAATGAAAAGAGTGAAAGGAGAATTAAATTACTCGCTAGTTCCAATACCGCAATTGGTCTAAATCGTCAGATTTCATAAACTCAAATATCGACAACTGTGGTTGATCCAACAAATGATCAGATTAAGTCGGATTAAATAGTGACCATTGGATATGCAAGTGCCAAATTAATGACAAGGATAAATTGCAGAGAATGAAAGGAGAGTTAAACATCATAATAGTTCCAATCCCATAATTAATCAGGATCATCAGATCTTATAGGTTCAAATATCGACGATTGTGGTTGACTCACCGACAAACGCACAAATTCAAATTGCAGAGCTTGGGTAATGAATTAAATCACTCGCAAGTTGTGGTTCCACAATCATCCTTGATCGTGGATTTGCTTCAAGATTCTTCATAACCGTTGGATCACTTATGCGTGGAAGGACATGATAAGTTGAAATATATGAGATCTCAATTATCCAAATTTTTATTAGTCATTGGATTGATCTAAAGTGGAAGGACAAGATAAGCTAGAAGAAGATTCATTGTATTTAATCCAAGGAAAAATAGCATCACAAACAGATCGAGATGTCGATCTAAGATCATGATCAAACGAAGATCATTAAGTTCAGGTTAAAACTTGTGAGCAAGTTACACTTCAGGGAAATCTATGTCATCAGACCACGTCAGAAAGGACATGTGGCAGACCACGTCAGCAAACCACATTAGCAAGGACATGTGGAAGAACACGTCAACAGAACGCATCAGAAAGGACACATGGCATAGTTAGATAATGACAAGTGTCCAGTTGAAATCTGCATTTCAAGTACATGTAAATCACGAATCTGAGTGACACGTGGAAGCTACTCAGCTCATGCCATGTCATCAAGTGACGTAAGCAAGTTACGTCACTCCAGGATTTTTACTTCGGGAGTTTTACCACTAGCACTTGCCTAAAGTCCCGAATGTCAAAGTCCTGAAGTGGACACGAGTCATCTAATCTGAATATCACTTTGAGTGCATTCTCAACTATTGATTAAGTATAGTGGAAGGATAGTGTAAGTGGAAGTATTAATCGACAACAAGCAGTCTCCACCACCTATGACTTATTCAACAGGTGATCACTCCAGAGAAAAATGAAGCAGTGGTTAGCCTAAGTCTCGGAGTCCCAAAGTGGACATGAGTCATTCGATCTGAAGATCACTTTAGGTGTATTCTCAATAGTTGATCATACTATAGTGGAAGGATAGTGTAAGTAGAATATCCGAAGTCCCGGAATAAATGGTGGCCAGCCATATCAATGCTTGATTAAGTCCCATACGTCGGATTACGCAATGAAAGGATAAGTGTAAGGATCAAACATGACCATTTATCTAGTTCCGTGAAATAAATGTGAACCGTATGATATGTTCAGAGAAATCATATTCATAATATTTGAAAGGACAAAGTCTCTAAGTCCTGACAGTCGTCCATCTCATCAGGAGATTAAATCGTGACCATTGATTCTGATAAGCACTCAAGCACTCATTTGGCTTAACGTCTAGATACCACAATTGGTCATATGTTAAGAGATTTAAAAGGAAGAATATAATACCTTGATTAATTTAATAAACATGTGGTTCTGCACTTATGGTCATATGAAAATAGTTTGAAGGGAGTGCCTCATATAGATTTCATTCGACAAAAATTTACACTAGGACAATACAGAGAATCGATAAAATGATTGAATATGGTCTATTGGTGAACCGAGAACACAACAGAAACATGAGTACGATCTAATGATTCGATCCATTTCTGTGATCAACTCGTGACAACAAACGAACCGATACACAATCATGATTAAAAGAGAGTTAAATCATGAAAACGTGAATAAAGAATAAAAAGGAAAAATGATATTAATTAAAGTTTAAGATTATCATTTTTAAATGAAAAGGTACAATGGTTCAAATATCAAAAGACACAATGATTCATTCACACCAATTGGAAGACTATATAAACAAGAAGGAATGGTGAGAAGAAGGTATAGTTGAATTTGTTGAAGTATATATATTTATATATAATGGATTGAATGAAGATTCATTCTATCAAGTTGGTGCATGTTTAGAAGTTGGGTCTTGTATGAGGATTGGATTCCTCACATATCAGTTGGATCTGAGATCAACAAATTGGGACTTGTTATGAGGGTTGGATTCCTAATTTATCAGTTGGATCTGAGAACTACAAGATGGGTCTTGTAACAGAGAGGTGGGTCTCTCATAATTGTATGAAGATGATATTCAAATATTGATCTTATGTATTCATTCAAGTTATTTAATAAATAAAATATTTATTCTTTTATATATTGATTGAGAAAATGAAAAAAATATTTGTTGTTTATTTAATTTGTGAAAAGTGGAAAATTGTACAAAGTTTTGTGACATTGATTCACCCCCCCTCTCAGTGTCAAGTACCCATTTCAACAATCGGTATCAGAGGGGGTTCCTTCAGCAAAGTTTAAACACTGAAGGTAGATTCAAAAGAAATGGGTGGACAAATTGTTATGTTAACAAATGAAGCTCCCTTATTTGATGGAATAGATTATTTATCATGGAGGGAAAATCTGAAAAGATATATGAAATCAAGAGTATATGGAGTTTGGAATTCGGTAGTAAGTAAGCCCTAGCACTTAACTACTTTAAAGAGAAAATCCAAAACTACAACAGAATCAAGGAGAAACAATTCAGTAGCCTTAAAAGAAATTCAGGATGGATTGTCAGACCAAGTTGGAGAAAAATTGAATCACTATAAATCTGCTAAAGAATTATGGATTTAACTAGAACATTATTATCAGAATGAAAAACAACAAGAAAACAAATCTTATCAAAGTGAGAAAAAAGACACAGATATAGAGGATTCCTGTCAAAATAAAGAAAACAACTCTAATGAATAGGATTCTTGTTAGAATAAAGAACAAAACTCAGAAGAAGATAATTCTTATCAAGATAAGGAATAAAATGAAAAAAGGGAAAATTACAATCAGATTGAAGAAAACAATACAGAGAAAATGATTTCTAATCAGAATAAAATGCAAAAGTTGATGCAAACCCCAGTTAACAATGAAGAAGAAAAAATCATCAAGGAATTGAGGCATACCTCAGTAATCACTAAATAAAAACTACATAATCTTAAAACTTATGTTGCAGTTGCTATTGGAAAGATTCATTTGGAACCAATAAATTATATGCATATTAAAGTTCCCCTGAGGGCTCTTGAAAATTTTGAGTCCACAACCATGTGCACTCTAGAAGAGTTGTATAAACTTCAACAAAAGGATATGGTGCTACTTCAATAGTTAGATCAATCTAACCATGAAGATCATGAACAAAAGGATCAACTAGAAGACAGAGAAAAAGAGATCAAAAGTTTGAAAACCGAAGTTATTAATCTAATAGAAGAGATGGAAGAATTAAAGAAACATGACAGTAAAATAAAAGAAGTACTAAAAGAATCATGTCATAAGATGGAATAAGAAGTTGTGAATCTTATAAAGTAGGATGAGAAGTCAAACACTCAACTTGAGGAAATTAAAGAAAGTAAAGAAGACCTAAAGATCTAGTTAACAAGGAAAGAAAAATCTTACCACATGTTGGAATTGGAAATCATCAATTCCAAAAAGATAAATGAAAGTACTAATGCAAATTTGATGACTCAAATTGAAGAATCTAAGAAAAAGGAAGATTCCCATAAGATCCAAATAACTAAAAGGGAAGAATCATGCCAAGTATTTGAATTATAAGCTATCAATATCAAAAGGATTCAACTATAATATGAGGAAGAAATCAAAATATTGAAAACTAAATTTTTATATCTAACAAAAGATATGGAAGAATTGAATACATATGACAAAACTATTAAATGCAAAGAAGTCTTGGATGAGACAAAATAAATTTTCATAAATCTAAAGACTCAACTTGGACATGCTAAAGAAGTGGAAGAAGCCCTGAAGAACCAATTGACTAAAAAGGAATAATTATGTCACATGTTGAAGCTAGAAATAGTCAATCTCAAAAAGATGAATGAAAAGACAAATAAGATTGTCAATTTTCAGAATAGCTCATCTCTCCTTGATAAGATTTGGAATAGAAAAAGATCCCCTGATGACAAAACTAGTCTTCGATACAATAAGAAATAAGACACTAACAAATGGAGGACCATTTACAAACATGAGAAAGGATCATCCTTATTAAATGGAAAATGTGAAAGTACAAAGAAATTACAAGTAATGATCTTTGTTAAGGAAGACAACTATAGAAGTAAAAAGGAAGAAGAAAATCAAATGGTAGATACTTCAAGCCAGAATAAAATAAAAAAATGGAAACACCTTCAATGGCTATTGATTTTCTTGTCATATCTTTGGCCATAAAGAAATGTAATGCAAGAAACTAGAGGAAGGATATACAAGAAAATCCAAGAAATCAATTATA
The DNA here is from genome assembly GCA_000966675.3 of Picea glauca. NCBI lineage: Eukaryota > Viridiplantae > Streptophyta > Pinopsida > Pinales > Pinaceae > Picea > Picea glauca. Next base: position 1,376,504 of record JZKD02S1866034.1, read on the forward strand.
TGTTGGAGATGTAATTTTGTTGGGCATGCAACAAATTTTTTTCATACAATGAGATGTTACAACTGTGATAGGTTTGGGCACAAATCCCAAAACTGCAAGAATACAAAAAGTCAATATTTGAATAAGTCATTCAAGTCAATGACAAAACGTAATAAAATTTGGAAGAAGAAAAGAGATGACAAATCTCCAAAAACACAATTAGAAGGAGAATATCCAAAAAGCATAATATCTCACAGAAATATATGGAGAAGAAAATCTAAAGGTGAAAGAAAGAAAGATGTTATTACACCTGAAAATGAAGAAATTAATAATAAGAAAATGATGGGTGAAGGTCATAATAAAGATTGTGAAATTCAATATGAGATAAATCAAGCTCAAGAAAAATAAGTACCTATAGAATAATATGGGACAATATAAAATTCTGATAATGTCATAAGTTGTTAGCAAAAGAAAGAAAATACAAAAAGAAGTTTAAATTGGTTTTTACAAAATCAAAGGATTATGCCAAAGATTTTCTAAATTAACATATAGAAAACCTTGACTATCTATAGATTAGTGGTCAAAATAAAAATCATTGATAGGGTTAGTTGTAGAATACAAGAAGAAGAAGAAAAAAAAAGGTAGAAAAGAAGTTCAAGGAGTATCATTCAACAAAGATCAATTCATAACAAAATTGGTATTTAAATCAATTGGTATAATTCCTCAATTGATATTCTTGTGAAATATCAAAGACAAATAAGAAGTGGATCAAAATATAAGTAAGATTCATACTCTTGTTCTATTTGACAAAGGAAAGTCAGTAAAAACTTAGGAGCAGTATTTTGGTTATTAAATAAGAAAGTAATTAGATTAAGTTTTGAAACAAATTGATCACTACAAAATTGGTATCAAGAAGACTACTTATTTGAACACAAAAATCCCAATAAATTGAGATAATAAGTTAGTAAATTAATAGGGGAAGAGACCTTGTCAGGAAGAGATACCCTTTCAAAAACTAAGGGGGATAGTAGTCAGAAGCAAAGAGAGAGCATATTGACAGGGGGAGTCATTAAGTTATGACAGGCAGAACATGATTCCAAGGGGATTTACCTAAGTGCATATTCTGTTCAACAACATGCAAACAAACAAATGTTGATTATAAGGGGTGAAACCCTTTTCCATTGATGTCAAAGGGGTAGAGTGACTTGATAGGTGGAAAGAATAATCACAGAGGGAGTTTGTGTATGAAGTTAGTGTGTTTCCCTCAATGACAAAGGGGGAGATTGTTGGACATATTTTCATTGATATGTTGTCATTGATGTCAATATTGATGTTATTATAATGTGATGATAAGTTGTTATGATGAATTTTCATTGTTGATTTATCATAGATGAAATAGTAATTAATCTCAACAGTATATCAATTAGTATAGAATTTCAATAAGTATGCAGAGATTAAAGCTCAGGAGAGTTGGTGAGTGAAGATCAACTCCCAGAAGGAAGAGCGCAATGTAGAAATGTCGTCAGGATTGATGGAAAGACTGAGAAGTCGATCGATGCACAGCAAAAGGTAAGAAGCCTCAGTAACCATTGCATATGCAAGCCAGATCAATGACATGGATGAATTGTGGAGAGAGAAAGAAGAATTAAATGACTTGCTAGTTCTAATCCTGCAATTGGTCTAGATCGTCAGATCTCATAAACTCAAATATAGACAACTGTGTTTGATCCAACAAACGATCAAATTAAGTTGGATTAAATCGTGACCATTGGATACAAAAGCGCCAAATCAATGGCAAGGATAAATTGTGAAGAATGATAGGATAAGTAAACATCGTGCTATTTCCAATCCCACAATTAGTCAGGACCTTCATATGTTATAGTTTCAAAGATTGACAATTGTGGTTGACTCACCAACAAATACACAACTTAAAATTGCAGAGCTTGGGTGATGAATTAAATCACTCGCAAGTTGTGGTTCCACAATCATCCTTGATCGTGGATCTGCTTAGAGAGTCTTCATAACAATTGGATAACATATGAGTGGAAGGACAAGATAATTTGAAAGATATGAGATCTCAATTATCTGAATTTTCGTCAGTCGTTGGATCATTCTAAAGTGAAAGGATAGGATAAGATAGAAGAAGAGTCGTTGGATTTAATCCAAGGAAAAATAACATCACAGATAGATCAAGTCGTCGATCTATGATCATGATCAAACGAACATCATTAAGTTCAGGTTAAAAGTTGTGAGTAAGTTACACTTCAGGGAGATCTATGTCAGCAGACCATGTCAGCAAGAACATGTGGCAGACCACGTCAACAGGGACATGTGGCAGACCATGTCAACATAAAATGTCAACAAGGACATGTGGAACAGTCAGATAATGAAAAGTTTCAAGTTAAAATTGGCATTTCATGTACGTGTAAATCACGAATCTGAGTGACACATGGAAGCTACTTAGCTCATTTCATGTCATCAAGTGATTTAAGCTGTTAAGAACCAAATATCGATATAGCATAGAAAAACCTCAGAATAAGTACTCAATGCCTTGAAAAATAGATAATTTCAGATAAGAAGCCTCTTTGAGGGGGAAACCTCCTTTTACCCCACATAAATGTTCAAGTACAAGATGATTCCAAATGAAAATGTCTCCTTGGTATATATATGAGACTAGGAGGTATAATTACAACTAATGGAATAAAGATGACATAAATAAAATAACATCACTAATGTAATATGCCCCAATTAAGGGGTAATGAGCCAATATTAGGGCTTAACATGTCCCTCCTCTTGAGACAAGTGTTTTTTGCAACACTTGAGTATCTCTGGATGCTTCTGTATAAAAGACTCATCTTCCCAAGTGGAATATTCAGCCGGTAGTTTCCTCCATTTAATGAGATACTCTGAAATGGATATATTCCTCAGCTAGCGAATTCTTATGTCAGAAATGGCTTTAGGATCCAATACAATTTTTCCTTCCTTGACAAGTTCTAGAAATATAGTTTGAATTGGGATCTTGTTGCCTATAACCTTATTTAAGCATGAAACAAGGAAAACTGGGTGTACTCGTGAAGATGCAGGAAACTCCAATTTGTATGCCATAGTACCAATCTTTTGCAACACCTTATAAGGTCCATAGTACTTTGGTGATAATTTATTATCCTTCTTGTCTTGTTTGAGGGACATTTGTTTGTATGGTTGTAGTCTTAAAAACACCCAATCCTCTACTTCAAAAATTCTTTCACTACGATGTTGATCTGCTTGTTGTTTCATGCGACTCTGTGCCATGGTCAAGTTTTCCTTTAAGATTTGGAGAACTTGTTGTTGATGTATGATGTGATCTTCCACTTCTTGAACCTTGGATTTTTATTTTAGAGAAGAAGTGATGGAGAAGGGTGGTATCCATAGAGTGCCATAAATGGTGTCATTTTTGTTGCAGTATGAAAGGAAGTGTTATACCACCATTCTAACAAGGGTAACCATTTGAACCATTGGTTTTGTTTATCAGAGACAAAGAAATGAAGGTAGCCTTCCAGACATTTTTTCACTATCTCTATTTTTCCATAGAATTGAGGATGATAGGATGAGCTATGAGCCAATTGAGTACCCAAACAAGAAAATAATTCTATCCAAAAATGTCCAGTGAAGATGGGATCTCTGTGAATTACAATAATATTTGGGTTTCCATGTAGCTTTCGAACTATCTCCATGAATGCGGTGGCAACTGTACTAGCTTTGAAGGGATGAGAGAGTGCACAAAAGTGTGCTTACTTGATTATTCTATCAACAATCACCATGATGACACTCTTTCCTTCAGACTTTGGTAAACATGTGCTAAAATCCATGGAAACCTCCTCCCAGCACTGACTTGGGATGACTAATGGTTGTAAAATACCTGGGGTCTTAATTGTTTCAACCTTATTTTGTTGGCAAACCAAACATTCTGCCACAAACCTTTGAACATCATTTTTAAGGCCATACCAAAAAAAATCCTTCTTGATTCTTGTTAAATTTTTAATTAAAATGTAGTACCAAGGCAAGTGTTTCTCTTCCCTAGGCGCCTAAGGGGAGAAATTGCCGAAAGTGGGTCTTAGTCAAATTAATTTGTGAGATG
>JZKD02S1866034.1:1384907-1400576 GCA_000966675.3 Picea glauca
TTCAACCATGCGCTCAATTTCACTCTTCTGGGCGTAAGGGTATTTGTATGGCCTGATGTTAGGAGGAACACTCCCAGGAATTAGGTGAATTTCATGATCATGATTTTGAGTGGGTAAAAGAACTTTGGGAATATCTTCAAATACTTTGGAATGCTTATCAATGATCCCTTGGAGATCTTAAGGAATAAATGGCTTAAATGTTTGAACATCTAGTGAGCATAGTTGTGCAATAACGCCTTGATGCCCCTTTTTTAATAATTTTTTCATGCCATTAGAGCTTATCACTTTACCGGGTTTCCCTGTGATACCTCTTAACTCAATTTCTTTTACTTCCAATGAAAATTTCATGAAAAGTTCTTGAAAATTAAAAGCCATTGTTCCTAATGAGTGTAACCATTCGATTCCTAGTACAACATCCACACCACCCATGGGTATAGAAATCATTGGACTATTCATTACATATTCCCCCATAGTAAGATTGATCTTATTGCATTTTCCTGAGCAATTGATAGTTCCTCCATATGCAATCATTACTTGAAACTCTAGCTCTAGATATACAAAGCAATTGAGAGCTTTGGCTAATTTATAGTGAATGAAATTATGAGTATTGACAAAATCAATTAGGACTATTACCTTTTTCTTTTTGATGTATCCTTCGATCTTGAGGGTTTGAGGAGTGCTAATTCCATCCAATGCATTACACTATATAGTGGGACTCAACTCTTCAGATGAAATTGCTTCTATGTTTTCATATTGATATGGTTCTTGTTCTTGTTCTTATTCCTCTTCACAATCTATGTAGAATAATTTCTTCTCACCACACTTATGTCTCTTACTGTACTTGTTGTCACAATTAAAGCATAAACCTTTTTCTTTTGTTTCCTCCAATTGTTGAGGTGTCAACCTTGTAGGTTGATGTGTTTTAGAAGAAGGAGCATTGTTCTCTCTATATATTTTAGGATTGGTCCTTCTAGTAGCCATATCCATATTTTTACTTTCAACATTTCTTGCCACCTTAAATGCATTCTCTAATTATTTGGGTTCCCAAAGGTGAACCTCATGTTGATTGTTATCCTTTAAAATTCCTATGAATACATCAATAAAGTGCTCATCTGGAATACTTGTTACCTTTATATTCAATCTTTGGAAGTTCTCAATGTGCTTAGTAACTGAACCCTTTTTCTTGAGATTTGTCAATTGGATAAAGAAGGTATTGCTCCTTGTATCCTCAAAGTGTGCTATCATTTCTTTCGTGAAAATTGTCCAAGTGAAGAGTGATTTTCAAGAAAAAATCCATATATACCATACAAATTGATTAAGTTATAAGTACAAAGAAGAAATTCATACCTTTTGTGTATGTGGCACATTATGTAGATCAAGTAATTGCTCCATCTAAAGTATCCATGTGTTGGGTCCTTGCCATCAAACTTCCTCATATAGATCTTAGGAATGTGGTTGGTCTTCAACCCAAGTTTGGAGTTTCTCCATTCTTGATTCACCTTCCTTGTGTCCTCATCAGGAATTTCATGGGATGTGTTTTCACTTTCAGGTGTCTTCTCTGTTACGAAATTTTTCAATACTTCCATGATCACCTCTTTTAAACCATCCATCTTTGCCTTCAACTTAGCTTCCATCTCTTGTAGTTCATATTTTGTTACTATAGTCTTTTGTAAATCATTTATGCCCCTATGCATTTCTTTACCTTCATCAAGATTCCAAGTAGGATTGTCTAGAGGCTTATTTGGTGTAGAAGTTCCCTTTTTGGGTGTTATGTTGGCCAAGTATCACTTTTGAACCTTGATTTTGAGGTGGTTCTGCTAGACAATCTTTCTTCTATTGTATCTCCCAAGTTTCAGACCTTCTAGGTATGAAAATTTATTTTATGTAGTTCTCTGATATTTCTTCTCTTTAATGCCACAGATATTATCAAAATTGGATGTGCCAAGTGGAATTTATGGTAACTTCCCCACAACTTGCTAATATTTGTCCTTTCTAGGAGATCTCACTTGTATAGCATGCCCCGCACAAAATAATTGATATAAAATTATGAAACTTGTACCATAAATAATACATATTATACGCTATCCAATGAAACCATTCTCACTCAATTTGGATACTCTAGGGATAAGTTATGATTTTTTTACCTAGAACACCTTCTTGAGACTAGTCAATAGGACTAGTCAGATACCTTATCTTCCATAGGGTGTATCGACAAATGTGAGATAATCCAGAAACTGAAATTTTTACCACAGATACCTTAATAAATTCTGTGAATATCCTCTGGAGTTCAAAGTCTGAAATGTTACAGAAAAATGTTTATAGCCAAAATTCCGCAATGACTCAGTTCAAGATGATTCCAGAACCCTATCTTGCATAGGTTGTATCTCCAAATGCATGATGCCTTAGGATAGGAAATTTTAACCCAATGTACTTTGATCTGTCTACTAAATATCCTCTAAGTTGTTCCTTTTGAAACACTATAGAAATTTTTTTTTATCAAAAATTCCAAGGTGTCTTAGATGTAGCAGCGAAACCCTAAGACCTTGAACTCTGATACCATATGTTAAGAACCAAATATCAATATAACATAGAAAAACCTCAGAATAAGTACTCAACGCATTGAAAAATAGATAATTTCATATAATAAGCCTCTTCTAGGGGGGAACCTCCTTTTACCCCACATAAATGTTCAAGTACAAGATGATTCCAAATGAAAATGTCGCTTTGGTATATATAGGAGACTAGGAGGTATAATTACAACTAATGGAATAAAGCTGACATAAATAAAATAAAATTACTAATGTAATATGCCCCAATTAAGGGGAAATGAGCCAATATTAGGGCTTAACATAAATAATTTATGTCACTCTTGGAGTTTTACTTTGGGATTTTTACCACTAGCACTTGCCTAAAGTCTCGAAGTCCTGAATGTCGAACTCCTGAAGTGGACACGAGTCATTTGATTTGAAGATCACTTTGGGTGCATTCTCAATCATTGATCAAGTACAATGGAAGGATATTGTAAGTGTAAGTATTAACCGATAACAAGTGGTCTCCGCCGCTTATTACTTATTCAATAGGTGATCACTCTAGATAAAAATGAAGCAGTTATTAGCCTAAGTCCCCGAGTCTCGAATGCTAGATTCTCAAACTGGACATGAGTCATCCAATCTGAATATCAATTTGGGTGTACTCTCAAGAATTGATCACATTACAGTGGAAGAATAGTGTAAGTAGAATAAGCAAAGTCCTGGAGTAAATGGTGGCCATCCATCTCAATGCTTGATTAATTCCCAGTCGTCAGATTAATCAATGAAAGGATAAGTGTAAGGATCAAATATGACCATTGATCTAGTTCCATGAAATAAACATGAACCGTTTGATCTGTTCGAAAAAATCGTATTTAAAATATTTGAAAGGACAAAGTCCTGAAGTATCGATAGTTGTCCATCTCATCAGGAGATTAAATCGTGACTGTTGATTCTAATAAGCGCTCAAGCACTCATTTTTCCTAATGTCTAGATACCTCCATTGGTCATATGGTAAGAGATTTAAAAGGAAGAATATAATACATCACTTAATTTAATAATAATGTGGTTCTATGCTTATGGTCATAAGAAAATAGTTTGAAGGGAGCGCCTCATACAGATTTTATTGGACAGAGATTTAGACCAGAACAATACAGAGAATCGATAAAATGATCGAATATGGTATGTTGGTGAATCGATAATGTAGCAGAAACATGACTACAATCTAATGAGTCGATCTATTTCTGTGATCAACTCATAAGAGAAAGTGAAATGATACACAGTCATGATTAAAATAGATTTAAATCATGAAAACACAAATAAAGAATAAAAAGGAAAAATGATATTAACTAAAGTTTAAGATTATCATTTTTAAATGAAAACATACAATGGTTCAAATATCAAAAGACACAATGTTTCATTCACATCAATTGGAAGACTATATAAACAAGGAGTGGTGAGAATAAGTTGTATTTGAATTTGTTGAAGTATATACATTTATATATAATGGATTGAATGAAGATTCATTCTATCAGGTTCATGCATGTTTACAAGTTGGGTCTTGTATGAGGATTGGATTCCTCACATCTTAGTTGGATCTAAGATCAACAAGCTGGGACTTATTATGAGGGTTGGATTCCTCATTTCCTATTTGGACCTGAGAACTATAAGATGGGTCTTGTAACAAAGAACTGGGTCTCTCATAATTGTATGAAGATGATATTCAAAGATTGATCTTATGTATTTATTCAATTTATTTAATAAAACAAATAGTTATTCTTTTATATATTGATTGAGAAAATGAAATAAATATTTGTTGTTTAGTTAATTTGTAAAAAGTGGAAAATTGTACAAAGTTTTGTGACATTGATTCACCCCCCCCCCCCTGCCCATCTTAGTTTCAAGTACCCATTTCAACATGTGTGACCATATCATGTATTATTTTCATGTTTTGACATTTGTAGATGATACTTTGGGGGGTCATCCCCATTTCTATCATGTACATTGACATTTTAATTCATTATGTGTATAAACAGTTCTAGGGTTTTCCTTGTATAAATAGGGATAACACTCCAAATAATTTTTCACCATCACTTCTCCTCGCACTTGTGAGTGAGATTTTTAGAAACAATTCACTCTACTCTCTTTGTCTCCATGGATCTAGTGCGCACCTTTGCAAAAGGATTATTTGTGGATTCTTTTCATTTCTTGGATGATATCGTGTTGCAACTAGGATTTCTCTTATCATAGAGACTTGGATAAGTAAGTAATTTTATTTAAGTTGATGAGTTTTCTCATGGTATAATGTGATAATTGTTATCATGTCGAATATTACTTTGTTCTAGTAAAACCATAGGAATGAGACATAAGGCTTTCTACCCATCATTAATTTTGTTTGTCCAAGTTTTGGTGAAAGAATTAAGAGACCTTATATCTTGTTAGGATTCAAATGCCTAAGGCCCAAGAGACTTTGAACCTTAGGGTTTTGATCTTATTCCATTTTTAATCCTTGAACTAGATTCTCTAGAAGAAGGAAAACAACATCAAGGGACCAAGAGGATTTTCACCCTAGAAATAGTTTTCTTGAAGGTTTTAGTCCTAAGGTCCAAGAGGCTTTGCACCTTAGGGTTTGAAACATCATTGTTATTGAACATGTAATCCATTCTTCAAAGTGTTGCATTCTTGACTCCATATCCATAGAAAGTAAACAACAGTAGTGTAGATCTCTGTTGGTGATGAAAACACTCTTATAACTCTTACTCTCTCTCTCTCTCTCAAATAAATTTGAATAACTTTACTAACCCTAACACTAGAAAACAAGTGAATTTAATTTATATTGTTATAAATGTTTTCTACAACCATTAAGGCTTGCATAAATTGTTGCATACTTACTTAATATTGCAGCTAAACATACTCAAAATTATTTTCTAGCGATTGTATACTGGTGCACTTGTTGAATTCTTAAGTCTTATGCATGATTGCTAATGTTCTCGGTTCTTTTACCTATTGTTGTTAAAAAAAATTCATTGTTTTACTGCTGTAAATTTGCAACAAAAAATGCTTTTAATGACTATCTAGTGTCTAAAGGTCATTGATGAGCTATAAAACTTGGTGATTGTCTATTATATTCTTTGTATTGTTTCTTGTCTCGTCCAGGTGAACCAATTACCTTGTTTTCCTTTTTACCTATCCTAACATATAAGTGACTAAGATAAGGGGATGTAGGCTTGGTTAATTTTGCTACTTGATCCCTTAAGTTCACTAGGGGAGCGTCCCTTGTGTTGGATATCCTTCCTTCACTAAAATGAGGGAAGTATCTACTTAGGTGACAATGGTAGAGACTTCCAATTGTTTCTCAAGATTGATATCTTGTGGGGGATTTGAACAAGTACAAATCATGTGATAACAACTATAAGGAAAATTTTAAGGATCCATACTTATGTTAAAGTATAGAAACCTTGGTGAATCTTAGTGATTCTTAAAATTCCAACTATAATTTTTTTGGCGATATTTTTATAAAAATATTCAATTTTTTAAGGATTGTATATAGTTTCTATAAAATTTTGGTGATTTATAAAGAAAAATAATTGTGTCCTATATAATTTGAGAGAATTCTTTTTAGAAAAAATGAAAATTGGTGATTCTTTAAAAAAAAAAGCATGGAAAATTAGCCCATGGGAGAAAGTTTCCCCCAAAAAGTTTTCTTGATTAGGTACAACATGTTTCTTACTCAAATCCATAATTTAGGGGGGTATATTTACCTTCTAAGAAAGTTTTTTCAAATTTAAAGGCCTTGCACAAGGTTATGGACCATAATACAATACCTAAATAAAAGACATTTATCTATCAAGGAAATATTAGAAAAATTTCAAGGATAGGGAACGACATGAAATGATACCTTAGCGTAGTCCATGGTTTGCAGATGAAATCTAGGGATTTATATTATAATAAATGATTTTTCAGCTCATATGCCACAAATAGGGTCCTAGACCATTATATGCACCACAAAATGAATCTTTCTCTGTAAGATTAATATGGACTTGATTTCAGGGATTGGATATGAAAGGGATGGGTTAGTTGACCATGATACATATGTTATAGGAGGAATATTTACTCTTCAAGAGGAATATGGGCATAATCTCAAGGAATCAAACTAGTAGGGATAAGTATAATATAATAACACATATTTTATGCCACATAAGCAAGTGATAGACACTAATCCATGATTTTTAAGATCACAAGTCATGAATAAGCCTATATATTGTCATATAGTGTAATATCCCCAACCAAATCTGATATAAAAATCACATCTAATTGGTTGATAACTTTCGTCAAACACTTTGCATGTTCTCTCAAAGGCCTTTGGCAAATCAACTCTCTTGATATCCCAACTCTCAAAGTGGATTACTGATGTGTTTAGAGGGACAATGGGATGGGTTAAAACCTCCTTATAACCCTTTATGTGTATGTTGTTATGATTATTTTATTTTTGTCATGTATATGACAAAACACTTGCTTGTTTACTTATTATAAATGGTTGTCCAATAATAGTAATTTCCATATCTATTCTGAGTGACATAAAAAATACTTTAGAGGGATGCAATGACCCCAAAATGCAAGGAAACACTGAAAATAGTTCTCCTCTCGATATCCTAATGATATCTACTCAATTGGGTTATAATATCATTCCAAAAAACAAGTGTACCATGCCAAGAAGTGCACCCTCCTTGTTCCTTACGCCCTGCTAAAATATGCAATATAAATATGATGTAAAATCTTGATGAAACGACCACACATCTGATGGAGAATGTTGCTCCAACTCCCAGAAAGAGTTTCTCCAACTAAAATCCAAAGATAAATCCCCAATATCTAGATCTACAAAGTCCAAGATGCCCTCCTTCAGCTAGTCACGCCCAGGTATCGAAATAACAATCTCTAGAAGAGGAAGCCCCCAAAGAATACACTATAAGGTCACCCAAGTGAAGGAAAATGCATGAAAAAATGGATCTCCTCAAGATCCCACCTCAAGAATCCAAATCAAACCACTTTCTCATAGATGATGCACCCTTCCTATAGAAAATCCCCAAGTATTTTGTCCCACCTCTAATGAATTCCTGGACCTAAAACATTATTAGCTAGAGTGATATCTCCCCATTGATAGCAACCCACTAGCTAGAGTTGATCTGTCACCACTGAAGCTAGTTCTAGCTCTAGGTTTTACCTCCAAACCCTAAGTCTCCTAGGATCTTTGAGTTTTCCAATACTCACACTCAAAAGTGAATGATACAAGAATGAGCCAAATGAGATCCCTTGTCTCCTTTTATAGATTTTCTAATCTTTGCTTGACCCTCATCCACAACTTACCTTATCCACTTTTTTTCTAGCTAACTTAAGTGAACTTTCTAAAGTTTAAGTGGCTATTAATCCCAAAGTCACTCTATAACCGTTTTTCATGATGTCAACTAAGAATATAGCTTTAATAATCCCATGAAATCAATTAATCTCCTTAATCTTCAATTTTTCTCTGACTATATCCTATGGGGAAAGTGTATAGGATATTCCTTCAATTGTCTATGGAATCATTTGAAAAGGGATCTTACAGCCCTCCCTTCCCAAAATTACTTTTCCTCAAGCAAATGTTGTCCAAGAATTTTCCCAATGTGGCCCTCATGAATTACATATATCTCCACTGGCATGTCTCCTACCATGAATATGTACCATGTTTCTATGATCGATGGCCTCTCTCCCTTTGCAGTAAAATCTAATGGTATGCTTCATACCATAATTGTGCGCACTATATCCATGGTTTAATATCCCCCTAGATGAACTATACTCTGTGCTCACTGTCTCTATCTGAATGCTCCTTTAGATGACTGCCACTCCATCAATGGATGTGAATCTTAGTATGTTGTGTAGTGTATTCCATCATGCCTAAACACCATCTCCACATTTCGTGTTGAAGAAACCTTAAGAGTAATGTTTATCATTCCCATTAGTACGACCCTTTTTCCTCTTGTCACCCTAAACTCCATCTTTGTTTTCTGGTAGTTTTGAGAGATCGCCCCTAGTGTATTGAGCCATTGTACGCAAAAAATAATCTATGTATCCTCCAAGTATATCACATAAAAAACATCAATCACCTTGTAGTTTTCCATGGAAAACTCTAGGTGACTAACTCTTTGCGTGCAAGCCAAACTATGTCTATCGATCACCCTCAATTGGAATTCTCCAATATAAAATATAGGCAAGTCCATCCCCCTAACCAAACCTGAGTCAATGTAATTGTGGGTGGCCCCACCATCAATCAAAACCCTGACTTGTTGTCCCTGTACTCCTCCCATAATTTTGAATGTATGAAATCTATGAATGTGAGGTAGGAGGGTGATAATCATTCCCTTAGCCTCTCTTTGAGGCCGCTCCTCATCACTATTTTACACTGTCTCCTATGTATGTCATGTACCTCCCTCTACATCACTATATGAGTGTACGTGATCATCCTCCATACACCTATGAGCTGACCGCCAAGACTTCCTGCAACTGTAACAAATACCCTCCCATCTCAAATCTCTCGAAATATATTATTCCATCTCATCTCTCCCTAATCTCTCTGTCTATAAGGGTCTCCTATTTATGCTCTACCGGTGTGTGGAAAATTTATCCATGCTCAAATGATGTGTATAATATATATATATATACCCTCCTCGGTGTGCAATACATCATCCATGTCGAGTTCCCTCCTCCAAGATCTATCTAGGCTCCTCTCTAAACATCCAAAATTAGAAGTCTCCAGTCTCCTATCCTCATGCTCTGAGTCATATCTCATATTTTCTTCACTACCCCTCTTGGGTCTAAGTCTACACTTGTTTGGGTCTAAGTATGGGTCTCCTCACTATTAGAATCATCTAATCCTATATCCCACATTGATGTATCCTCATATGAACTGTCCCTGGCTCTGGAATCCACATGTGTATGCTCATACGTCTCATAGCTCTCTAAGGATGGTGGCTCCTGTAACACTTGAACATTCTTACCCATCTCTAGGTCATGAATCCTCCCAATTGTCTCTTATCCTGAATACCCCTCACTCTTATCCATCATATGATGCTCCTCCATCAAACCCTCCATGTCACCAACATCCTCCAACCACATAGTTGAAGCATATGACTGATTGTCTGCTAACATAGATGAAGATGGGTCTTGTAACAGAGAGGTGGGTCTCTCATAATTGTATGAAGATGATATTCATAGATTGATATTATGTATTCATTCAAGTTATTTAATAAATAAAATATTTATTCTTTTATATATTGATTGAGAAAATGAAATAAATATTTGTTGTTTATTTAATTTGTGAAAGGTGGAAAATTGTACAAAGTTTTGTGACATTGATTCACCCCCCCTCTAAGTGTCAAGTACCCATTTCAACAATCGGTATCAGAGGGGGTTCCTTCAGTACAGTTTAAACACTAAAGGTAGATTCAGAAGAAATGGGTGGACAAATTGTTATCTTAACAAATGAAGCTCCCTTATTTGATGGAATAGATTATTTATCAGGGAGGGAAAATCTGAAAAGATATCTGAAATCAAGAGTATCTGGAGTTTGGGATTCGGTACTAAGTAAACCCTGGCACTCAACTACTTCAAAGAGAAAATCCAAAACTACAAAGGAATCAAGGAAAAAGACTTCAGTAGCCTTAAAATAAATTCAAGATGGATTGTTAGACCAAGTCGAAGAAAAGTTGAATAACTACAAATCTGCTAAAGAATTATGGATTCAACTAGAAAATTGTTATCATAATGAAACACAAGAAGAAAATAAATCCTATCAAAGTGAGCAAAAAGACTTAGATACAAAGGATTCCTATCAAAATAAAGAAAAATACTTTAATGAAGAGGATTCCTGTAAGAATAAAGAACAAAACTCAAAAGAAGAGAATTCTTATCAAGATAAAGAACAAAATGAAAAAAGGGAAAATTACAATCAGATTGAAGAACACAATATAGAGAAAAAGATTTCTAATCAAAATAAAATGCAAGAGTTGATGAAAACCCCAGTTAACAATGAATAAGATAACCTCATCAAGGAATTGAGGCATACCTCAGTAATCACTAAAGAAAAACTATATAATCTTAAAACTGATGTTGGAATTTCTATTGGAAATATTTGTTTGGAACCAAGAAATTATATGTATATTAAACTTCCCATGGGGTCTCTTGAAAATTTTGTGTCCACAACCATGTGCACTCTAGAAGAGTTGAAGAAACTTCAACAAAAGGATATGTTTCTACTTCGACATATAGATCAATCTAACCATGAAGAGCATGAACAAAAGGTTCAGCTAGAAGAAGGAGAAAAAGAGATCAAAAGTTTGAAAACTGACGTTATTAATCTAACATAAGAGATGGAAGAATTAAAGAAACATGACAGTAAAAGAAAAGAAGTACTAAAAGAATCATGTCATAAGCTGGAAGAAGAAGTTTTGAATCTTAGAAAGTAGGCTGAGAAGTCAAACACTCAACTTGAGGAAATTAAACAAAGTAAAGAAGACCTAAAGATCCAGTTAACAAGGAAAGAAAAATCTTACCACATATTGGAATTGGAAATCACAAATTCAAAAAAGATAAATGAAAGTAATAATGCAGATCTGATGACTCAAATTGAAGAATCTAAGAAAAAGGAAGAATCCCATAGGATCCAAACAGCTAAAAGGGAGGAATCATGCCAAATATTTGAATTATAAGCTATCAACATCAAAAGGATTCAGCTATAATATGAGGAAGAGATCAAAATATTGAAAAATAAAGTTTTTTATCTAAAAAAAGATATGGAAGAATTGAGTACATATGAAAAAACTATTAAATGCAAAGAAGTCTTGTATGAGACATAAGAAATTGTCATAAATCTAAAGACTCAACTTGGACATTCTAAAGAAGTGGAAAAAGACCTAAAGAACCAGTTGACTAAAAAGTTTTAAAATAATGTAACTACAAAGTGTATTCTTATTATTATTTGATATATTATTCATTGGATCAATCCCCATTGTGGATTGATCATGTTGGTTATTATAAAGGACCCAATACCATTTTGCAAATTGGTCAAAAGATAATTGTAATATGCAGAATAAGAAGTCGGCCCAAGAGATATTAAAGAGGCCTCGAAATATATTAAAAGTGGTTATAACCACCCAGTTGGAGAAGTCAGCCCTGCCAGTGAAGAGACACTTCACATGTGGAAGTCTTGTATAAATAAGGAGGCTAGCACCTCACTCAGACACACAACTCACTTCCTCATTTGAGAGACAAGTTTTAGAATTGCAGTTAGAGAAGAAAGAGAGAGAGTGGCACATCTTTCAGAGAGGAACTTATGTTTTAGTTTGAGTTATCTCTTGGCATTGTATTGGCTATCTATAATAAGGAAGTTTTGCTGGGTTTTCTTCCCCTAGAGCGTTTCCCAGGATAAATCTTGTGTCTCTTGTGATTTTGTATTTCTCAGTGATCTTGTATTATGCTATTTTTATCTAATGAAATGCAAAGAACTATAATAATGGATTAAACATTAACATGGTATCAGATCCAAGATGAAGAGAGCATCTTTCACAAGAGTGAAAAAAGTCATTGTTGTCATACATGAAAATTAGGGCTTTTTGATGGTGAATATTTTCATCCTTAAAACCACCTAGAAAAGTGTGCCCTCCCACAAGGATCACTTTGGCACTCTCAATGCACTTTTTCAATGGTTGGATCTCCCAAAAAGTGAAACCCTAGTTTCACAAAGTACCAGAAGTACCAGAAAACCAGTGTACCAGAAGTAGAAGAAGTACCAGAGTACCAGAGGCACTAGAAAACCAGAAGCACCAGTCCAGAAATCTACAGATCAGTTTTGGAGGAGAAAAAGTTGGATTTTCTCAAATCCAAACACACCAGGTTACTCACCTCAGCCAAGCGCACCTCCTGGTAAGTTCAGATTTTGATTTTGAGCACTTTCATTTTTCGGTCATTTTCCTAGCTCCAGGTAAAAGATGTCTACAAGCGTTAAGCTTGTTGACAAGTGTTAAGATTGTTGACAAGATAGAAGGAGTGAAACAATTTCATGCCTGGAAGTATAGTATTGGCCTCATTCTTTAAGAGAATAATTTAGCAAGATTCATCAAAGAATAAGTGTCGGAACCCACTGATGCTGGAGAAAAGGCAAAGCATCAAAAGGACACAATCAGGGCCAAAAGAATCATTGCGGATTCAATCAAAGACCACATGATTCCTTATGTGTCATATAAGAAGACTCTGAAATAGATTTTTGATGACTTGACAAGACTGTATGAAGGAAAAAACATAAACCAAAAAATGAATCTAAGAACTCAACTGAAGAATACGAGGATGTAGAAAGGAGAAACAATTCAGGAATATTTCTCCAGAATCTGAGAATTCAAATAATAGTTAGAAGAGATTGGAGATACCATAGATGAAGACGAACTCATAATGACAACCCTAAATGGTCTCACAATACCTTGGGATGAATTCATCCAAACGATATGTGCCAGAATGGAGAAATTGAAGTTTGATAGCCTATGGGAAGAATGCATTCAAGAAGAAACAAGAGTAGCAAATCGTGAAGTGTTATTAGCAAGATATGATGATCAAGACCTAGCTACTCACACCAAAGGAGGAAGAAAGAAACCCTATTTCCAAAAGGAGACTCATAAAGAGCCTCAACATTCAAACAAATTTAATCATAAGGAATCTCATCCAAGGAGATTTCAGAAGAAGGGACAATGAAAAGAAAGGGACTACACATCTATACAAGGATATCATTGTGACAAGATGGGACATATTGTGAAGTTTTTTCCAACCAGATGAGAAGAATAAAAGAGAAAAAATAAGAGGCACCATTCCCATGTAGTCAAAGATGAAGAGCCACCCACAAGGATGATAAGAGAGTAGATCAAAGAACATGTCTTAATCTCGACCCTCTCAGGATCGGTAACACTTGGAGAGGACACATGGCTCATTGATAGTGGTGCCTCCAAGCACATGACAAGACAAAGAAACATTCTCTCTTGTATCTCAGAAAAGAAGTTTTCTCAAAAAGTGACACTTGGAGATGACTAGAAATATGCCATCAAGGGAGTGGGAGAATCAAACCACAAATTGAATTCATGAAATTCATTGAAGATGAAGGATGTACTATATGTACCAGGTTTGACCAAGAATCTACTCTCCATTTCAGCTTTAGAAAATAAAGGCTTTAGAGTTTCCTTTATAGATGGAGAAGTTCTTATGTGGGATAAAGGAGAAACATTAAATGAAGCAATCATCATTGGAAGTGAAGAAAATGGCTTGTATAAACTAAAGGGTCACTCAGAGGCTACCATGACCCATGCCATTGAAAACTCATGTAAACTTTGACATAGAATATTATCTCACATCAACTACAAGGAGCTACCATACATATGCAAAGCGGTCATAGGTTTACTTGATCCAGGGGATCAAATTTTGCTCAAAATTCAAAGTGCTTGGAATCACTTCAAATTGAACGGGAGTGTAGGCCTCGTCGCTACGAACCCAATGCAACTCATTTGGGTTAAAATGGATGTCAAGAGTGAGAGATATCACGTTCTATTCAAAATGACAAACAGGTAAAAAAAAGGGGATGCTGACTGTACAGTCCGTACAGTCCATATGGACGATGACATGGCAGGCCATACGACATGTGGCAGGAAGTTGTGTGGATAGTTGGCATATTACATGGCATGTTTTCAATGAACATGATGGTGACATGTGGCCCAATCGATGGCCACCACGTGTCACACACATATTGGTTTAAAATTTATGCATTCAGTAGGACTCGACCCCGCGACCTCCGGGGCAAGGGAAGAGACTTGGGAAGGGCCGTCGATCGGCATGCCACCACATGTTCCTTGTAATATAAATGAGGCATATTATATTTATGTTGATATGTATTATATGGTGGGTGTGGACCGGGGAGGGGCTTAGCCCTGGCCCCCGGTCCCGCGTATATACAATGTGACCACATTATTATATGTGCGCTTTATTGTATAGCCCTTTCATTTGAGCCGCTGATCGCATGGTATGTGATGTGACCACGAGCGCACCTATGTTTATAACCATTTGAACTTTTGCCCTTTATTTATATTCGCATGGTGGTATGGCGCTTCACATGCCCACGGGCCTTAGACGGTTAAGGGCCAGTGCGTAACAGTGCAACAATTTGTACCAGTCGTGCGGTTGCACCCAGTGCTAATTTTTTACACTTAAATATGCGTGTGGGATAGGTTGAGCCAACAGGGGTGCGTTTTGTAGATGCAGAGACAACAAGTTTGAAGGGGGGACTTCCAGGAAACCTATCTTCTTCAATTTTTGGCCAAACGAGGTGCCGAAAAATCCTAGCTAGGGGTTTTTGGATGTTTTGAAGCCATTGGAGTAGTCTATTTGGAATTTTGAGCATTGTAAAGCACATTTTTTAGCACTTTGAGCAAATGATACAAATGATCCATTGGAAGATGGACCAGGAGATGTAGCCCAAGAGAGGGGTGAACTCCTTTATCATTTGCTATGTTATGTGTTTTCTCTTCACTGTTTTTGCTGCTGTTTATATGCATCTTGAATGAGTAAATCCTATTAAAGTTGTGTTTCAAAGTTGATCCATTTGCATTTTAACACATAAATTTTAACTTGCAAATATTTTCAAGAATACAAGTCTTCTTCATTTTTAGATCAAGTTGGTATTAGAGCATAGGTTTTTGAAGAATTGATTATTTGCAAGTGTTTTGTTTTCTGATGCTCACAAGGTTGAAACTCACAAGAGGATAAGGTCAAGTTTTATATCCAAGCTCTCATCCTTCAAGGAGGAAGCTTATATCATCACCGCAAGTTTCAAAGAGGCATTCACCAAGTATGGCTCATGAAGAGGGTCATGAACATGTTCCTGCAGAAGATAAAGATCTCAGAAAGGCTGTCATGGAAATGAGAGAGATGATGAAAATCTTGATGGAAAGGAATGCAAGGTCACAAGGTGAAGGCTCCAACCCTTCAAAACACAAGGGAGACAGTGGTGATAAAACTCCAAATGGAAATGGAGGGAATGGCGCTTCTCCACCACCCTCACCTCCATCTTCTTCTTCTT
>JZKD02S1866034.1:1400586-1450486 GCA_000966675.3 Picea glauca
TGATAATCTTTTGTATCATCTTGGCAAGCTATGTATTCCATAGGGGGAAAGAATCAACATTATAAGAGAAGCCCATTCTTCTCTTATTGCTGGTCATTTTGGTGTAGGCAAGATAATGGCTAATTTGCAAAGATACTGTTACTGGCCTAAAATGAATGAAAGTGTTTCAAGACATGTTCGAGGTTGTTCATTATGTGCCACAAGTAAACCTAGCAATCGAAAGTTGGGTTTGTATACTCCACTTCCAATTCCTTCTTGTCCTTGGGAAAGTATTTCCATGGACTTTGTAGGAGGTCTACCTATGTCTAGACGAAACCATGATTATCTTTATGTTGTGGTTGATCGATTTAGCAAAATGTGTATTTTGATGCCTTGTACGAAGTAGGTTATAGCTGAGAAAATGACACAAATGTTCTTTCAAAATGTTTGGATGCATTTTGGATTGCCTAAATCCATTATTTCTGATTGGGATTCTCGATTTGTTGGAAGTTTTTGGTCGAGTTTATGGGCACTCATGGACACCAAACTGAAAAAGAGCACAACTTTTCATCCACAAACAGATGGTCAAACAGAAGTGTTAAATCGAACAGTGGTGCATCTTCTTCGTGCTTATTGCAGCAAGCATCCTAAACTTTGGGATGAACATTTACACTACATTCAGCACGCTTACAATCAAGCTAAGCACTCTTCAACTCAAACGTCTCCATTTGAAGCATGTTTTGGATATTTGCCCAAATATCCTTTAGATTTTATCTTTGGGAAGGATATTGCTATTGATGGTCAATATGACATTGATAGGGCAGAAAATTTCATTGAACAAATTCAGTCGATACATCAAATGGTGCAAGAGCAGTTGGAAAGGAGTCAAGCCAAGTACAAAACGAGACATGACAAACATCATGTTGATCACAGTTTCCAAGTTGGAGATGAAGTTTGGATTTACATCAGTAAGGAGAGGCTTAAAGGAGAAGGTTAAAAATTGAAACAAATTCGATATGGTCCTTTCAAGATTATCGACAAGATTGGTAACAATGCCTTCTGTTTAGATTTGCCTCCTTATATGAAAATGTATGCAGTTGTTAATGTTGAGAATTTAAAATTGTATGAGCCTCCTTTGATTGATGATCAAGGAGAGCATGTTCATATTCCTTCTATAGATGATTTTTTCCCATAATATCTTACAAAACTGCATGAAGACACCATCCTTGACAGGAGAATGCGAACTTCAAAATGAGGAAATGTGGAGTATCTTTGAGTTGGTCTTAAAGGTACAAATCCAAGCAAACCAATGTGTATTGAGGTTGGAAAGGTGAGGGAGCTATACCCTCATCTTCAAATAGAATGAAAATAGTCTTTTTGAGGTCCAAAAGCTTTCCAATGGGGAGGTGTGATCCAGGGGATCAAATTTTGCTCAAAATTCAAAGTGCTCGGAATTGCTTCAAATTGAACGGGAGCGTAGACCTTGTCATTACGAACCCAACACAACTTGTTTGGGTTCAAACGAACTTCAGGAGCTATAGATATAACATTCTATTCAAAATGACAAACAGGTAAAAAAAAGGGGATGCTGACTGTACAGTCTGTACAGTCCATACGAACACTGACATGGTAGGCTGTATGACACATGCTAGGCAGTTGTGTGGATAGTTGGCATATTACATGGCATGTTTTCAATGAATGGGATGGTGACACGCGGCCCAATCAATGGCTGCCACGTGTCACACACATATTGGTTTAAAATTTATGCATTCAGTGGGACTCGACCCCGCGACCTCCAGGGCAGGGGAAGAGACTTGGGAAGGGTCACCGACCGATGTGCCACCACATGTGCCTTGTAATATAAATGGTGCATATTATATTTATGTTGATATGTATTATATGGTGGGCGCGGACCGGGCTGGGGCTTAGCTCCGACCCCCGGTCTCGCGTATATACAATGTGACAACATTAATATATGCGCACTCTATTGTATAGCCCTTTCATTTGAGTCGTCGATCGCATGGTATGCGATGTGACCACGGGTGTGCCTATGTTTATAACCATTTGAACTTTGGCCCTTTATTTATATTCACGCAGTCGTATGGCACTTCACATGCCCACGAGCCTTAGACAGTTAAGGGCCAGCACATAACCATGCGACAGTTTGTACCAGTCGTGTGGTTGCTCCCGGTGCTAAGTTGAGCCAACAGGGGTGCGTTTTGTAGATGCAAAGACAACAAGTTTGAAGGGGGGACTTCCAGGAAGCCTATTTTCTTCAATTTTTGGCCAAACGAGGTGCCGAAAAAGCCCAGCTAGGGGTTTTTGGATGTTATGAAGCCATTGGAGAGTCTATTTGGCATTTTGAGCATTGTAGAGGACATTTTTGAGCACTTTGAGAAAATAATAAAAATGATCCATTGGAAGCTGGACCAGGAGATGTAGCCCAAGAGAGGGGTGAACTCCTTTATCATTTGCTGTGATATGTGTTTTCTATTCACTATTTTTGTTGTTGTTTATATGCATATTGAATGAGTAAATCCTATTAAAGTTGTGTTGCAAAGTTGATCCATTTTCATTTTAACACATAAAATTTAACTTGCAAATATTTTCAAGAATACAAGTCTTCTTCATTTTTAGATCATTACCAGAACTCAAAGGTGACCATGAAGGTGTATGCAATGGATGTGCACAAGGGAAGAACATCAAGAACCCATTTCTGAAGAAAGACAACAAGGTAGAAGGAGTCTTAGAGCTCATTCATTCAGATGTATGTGGTCGAATGCCATCATCCTCCATTAGTGGGTATGTATATCATGTATCATTTATTGATGATTATCCTCATAAGACTTGGATATATTTTTTGAAATCTAAAGATGAAGTGTTCAGTAAGTTCAAGGAATTCAAAGCCTTGATAGAGAATCTTTCTTAAAGAAAGATTAAGATACTCAGGTCAGATAATGGAGGAGAGTATACATCGAAAGAGTTTGTGAACTTCTGCAAAGACGTTGGGATCAAGAGGGAACTCACTACTCCCTATAATCCCCAAGAAAATGGGGTAGCTAAACAAAAGAACATAACAATAATGGAAGTTGTGAAGACCATGATCCATGATCAATATCTTCCTATGTGCTTATGGGAAGAAGCAACAATGGTAGTTGTATATGTGTAGAACCGATTATCCCATAGTGCACTTGGGCTGAAGACCCCAGAAGAGATGTTCATCGAAAAGAAGCTAGAGGTAAGCCATCTCAAAATATTTGGCTTCCCAATATTTATTCATATACTGAAAGAGAAGAGAAACAAGTTGGAACCTTCAGGAAAGAAGGGAATATTTGTAGGATACTGTGAGGTCTCCAAGGCCTTCAGAATCTATATACCAGGTCAACGTCACATTGAGATAAATAGGGATGTGACCTTTGATGAAGATGCATCACTCAAGAAATTGATAAGATGCCATCTTGAAGAAGTATATGAAGAGGAACCCGTAGTCCCCAGAACTACAGTGAGGGAGGTTCCCGGAGCTGTTGAACCAATGAGGGAATTCATAAATTCCCCTGATAAGGAATCACTAGAAGATCATGACCTCATAGAAGTTCAAGAACCTTCTCAGATGATGATCCTCCATAAAAGGAAGCCATCTTGGGCTAGAGAGCTTATTCAAGATGGAGAGAAGTATGGTGTTCTCGAAGGAACCATGAGATAGGTGAAAAGACCAAAGCCATTCTCCAATTATATGACTTTGATGTGCTATCTTATAGAAGAGGATCCTACCTTCTTTGAAGAATCCATTTAGAGGAAAGAATGGGTACATGCCATGACAAAGGAACACTAATCCATAATGAAGAATGAAGTATGGGAAATAGTTCCCAAACCGAAGAGTAAATATGTGGTTTCCTCCAAATGGCTCTTCAAAATAAAACATGCTGATGATGGAAGTATTGAGAAGTATAAAGAAAGATTTGTTGCTCATGGCTTTCCTCAAAAGGAAGGCATTGACTATGAAGAGAAATTCACTCCTATAGACAGATACACCTTGATCAAAACTAGCATATCTCTTGCAACTAAGATGAAGTGGAAGCTGCACCAAATGGATGTGAAGACATCTTTTGACGTAGTGAGGTCCACTCTATCACCCCGCAGGGTCTCTTCACCTGACCTCCTGCTCACAGGATCATTCCAAAATCCCCTTCTGAGCCGAAGTGGCTCTTTAGATCCCCTGTTGGAATCCTCTGCTAAAAACCCGATCCACAGGTCCTTTTTTTTCTTCCCTCACGGCCTTCTGCACATTGACCGAGACTTTTCCCCGACTCACTATTGGGGTTCAGGGTTTCGGACTTTTCGCTGTTGAAAGTCTCTGATCTCACCAATCCCTGATCTCCGAGGAGCTCCTTTCCCAAGCTTTAGCCCCTTCTGGCTACACAATGGTCCATATGACCACATACCATAAGTCCGCAGCCTTATATCCCTCTATCAGGGTTTCGAGCTCCAATTTCCCGATGAGCTCTCCTTTTCCCTTAGCCCTCCTGGCTAGGTTCGAGTCCATGTGACCTACTCGTATATTACTGCAGCCATACTCTCCATCAGATTTTTTGGGTTTTCGATGTCAATGTGCATCTGTCCTTTGGATTCACGATCCTCCGGTTCCCGATGCACCTTTACACTGGCTAGCCCTCTTGGCTCAGCTCTTAGTCCACATGACCGTTACTCATGACCGCAGCCTTACCCCATCGGGGTTTCGAGGTTTTTGATGCTAAGACGCATATGCCCATGGGATTCTCGATCATCTAAATCCTGATTCTCCATCACGTTGACAGCTGGCCTCCACTACGACTCTGTCCTCCTTCTCTGCTGCGCTGACAATTGGCCCCCACTGATCGGGGTTTCGTGGATCACAATTTCAAAGTGCACAAATCACTTGTCACCGGGATCTCGGATATCCCGATGAACTCCAAATGTCGATGGACGCTTCCCTATCAGGACTTCCTCCGATGACACTGATGATTGCCACGCGTCTCTCCAAATGGACGATCCCAATTCTGTCGAGATTTCGGGACTTCCGATGTCCTGTTTCCTTCGACCTTGAGAACTTCGATTCTCCAAGTGTCAATATCCCGATCCTTCGATGGATTCCTGCCACCTGTCCCTCCGAACGGACTATTCAGATTATGTCGGGGTTTTCAACCTAGATTTCCCCGATCTCTTGTCCACGGGAAAGCCAAATTCTCTATGCGCCAAAACGCCGATGGCGCTTGATCTCTGCCACGTGTCCTCTGCCAACGAACGGTCCAAATTCTCGTCAGGATTGCGCGGCTATTGATGTCCCGATTCTCATGACCTTGAGAACTCCAATTTTTTGATGGTTGATATCCCAATGATGGCTCCTCTCGTCGGGATTTCTTCTCCTTCTCACAAGGACTTAACTCCCTCACAACTTCTGCAGATCCGATGGATGATGGGTATATGCTTTCAATATGACAGCTCAGATCCTTTCTCCTGGTGCGCTCATCCTCCAGAGGCTAATCTCCACGCAACTCCTCCCGATCCAACGACTTACGGGATTTTCTGAGTGAGATCCGATGACTGTCGGTCTCCTCCTTCTGTGGGCTCCTCCTGAGCTCCTCCTAAACGCGTAAAACCAACGGTCCAGATCTGTTCTTCTACCAATATGATGGTTGACGCTACTCCTCCTGAGCTTCTTATCTTTCTCCCTGTCTTGGGAGGATTTCAATCCATCAAAGGCCTCAACCTTTGCTTCTTTTCTCTCCCTGCGAACTCCTTCACCTTGAGCTACGTTGATGCTCGTAAAAGCATTGTTCCTCCTGAGCTTCTCTTCAAATCTTTGAAGATTTGATCTCTACCTCCTGTAGAGTCTTTGCACATACACCGTGCTATTTCTCCTGAGCTTTTCAAATGCTTAGACCCCTTGGGGATTTTGCCTTTCTTCTCCCTCAGATGGAGAATTGTAACGGCCTCCTGACTGACCGTTTGCTCAAGAAACCTCCTTGCTTAGTCTTTCTGGGTATTCAACAGCCTAGTAAAGGTCCCTCAGTGGACTCTTCTTTCAACTCCCAAACTCAAGGAGTTCTTTCCTTATTCTGTGCCTGCCCGCACACTGACTCGATGCCCACCTAGCAGAGTTCCTTCTCTTTCACAGAAAACTCAACGGTTTTGTCTTCTCCTCTTGTCTACCTACGCACTTGCTCGATGCCCACTTGGCAGAGCTTCCCATAATCCTCAATGATTCTAATTCTTTTGAACTCATAGCAGAGTTCCTTCCAACTGCACCACGTGCTTATGCTCAATGCCCACCTGGCAGAGCTTCACAGAACTTACAACAAAGTTCTGTCTGCAACTGTGTTTCAGCCACACAGCCTTACCTCCTAAGGTGTTCAGAAACCTCATAGGTCTTCTTCTTGAGTTGATGATTCCAGTCTTGTGCCTCAGCACGCCTTTTTCTGAACCGACAGCATTCAGAAGTGCATCCTCAGTGCACCGGTATTCAGAGACCGCAGTACTCTTTCATGCCCTCCTGGCATGAAACCTCAAAGACCTTCACCTTGGAAATCAAACACACTCCTGCAGAATACATCAACAATCATACATTCACAACACACATAGAGAACACACACAAACATCCATATAACATAGAAATGCAGGAAAAACTGCTCTGTTATATTAACAATGGCAAATGCCTGTATTTTACAAAGGTGTTCTCGAGCTCTCGTCGGGTCTTTTCTCCTCTACTCTACCTCCATACTCCTCAAAATGAGATCTGAAAATCTCTTTTACCTAAGGGGCTCATCGAGTGCTTCCCTCCAGGTCTACCTATCCTATTCAATTACAATAAATGGTTGTCTAGTCCAGCATCTGGATCTAGATCTCAACCGATCTAGCATTAAAGCCGATCTTATCTACATCCTGCACAAAGGCACGGATTCCATGGCTCACCAGCCTAAACATTTAATTAAATTCAATTCGAATTTCAAATGAGGCTGCGCCTCTCTTCAATGCGCGATTTGAATTCACTGGCGTGGCTGGCTGTTGGCTGGCTGACGCGGAGAGATGCTCCTGCATCATCTTTCCTAAACAGTTTCATCGACGAGGAAGTGTATATAGAGAAACCTCAAGGATTTGAGGTTGAAGGCAGGAAGTCTCATGTCTGCAGATTGAAGAAAGCCTTATACGGATTGAAGCAATCTCCTAGAGCTTGGTATGGCCGTATAGAAAGTTTCTTGACGAGCTTAGGCTTTACCAAAAGTAAAGTAGACTCTAACCTCTACTTCAAGGTCATGAACGATGAGCCAGTAATATTACTGCTATATGTGGATGACTTATTCTTAATGGGAGAAGAAAATCTCATCACTGAATGTAAGAAGAGACTTGCCTCAGAATTTGAAATGAAAGACCTTGGCCTAATGCATTATTTTTTAGGTCTTGAGGTATGGCAAAGTCCTGAGAGGATATTCCATAACCAAGGGAAGTATACAGTAGAAATATTAAAGAGATTCAACATGTTGAAATGAAATCCCATGAATACACCCATGGAAGCGAAGCTGAAGCTATTGGTCGACACTTTATCAGAGTTGACTGATGCCACACTGTACAGACAGATCATTGGATCATTGATGTACCTGATGAACACTAGACCAGACATTTATTTTTCCATGAAAACCTTGAGTCAGTTTCTGGTAGAACCCAGACATGTTCATCTAGTGGCTGCAAAACATGTGATGAGGTACCTTAAGGGTACAAGAGATTGTGGTCTCAGCTATGATGGAGATCATGATTTCACATTGAGTGGATATATTGATGCAGATTGGGCAGGAAGTGTTTCTGACAAGAAAATCACTTTAGGATGTTTTTTTAGTTCGGGATTAGCTATGATATCATGGAAGATTAGGAAGCAATCTAGCATTAGTCTCATCACAGCGGAAGCAGAATACATTGTTGCATGTTCTGCCAGCTACAAAGCTATATGGCTTTGAAAGTTATTGATCGATATTTTTGACCTAGAGATGGAAGCAACCATGATCCTATGTGACAACCAGAGCTACATAAAGATGAAAGAGAATCATGTATTCCATGACAGGTCAAAGCACATAGAGATCCGATATCATTACATCCGTGACATGGTGCAGAGAGGAGCCTTAAAGCTCCAGTACATTATCACATATGAACAGGTTGCTAATGTGTTGACCAAGCCTCTATCTCGTGTAAAGTTTGAGAACTTTTGAGATAAGCTTGGTATAGTTCGAAAGGAACTTCCTAGAGAGGGGGAGTAGTTTCTATGATGAGACATCTCTTGCTTCCGACCTGATGGTTGTGACATAAAGAAAGATGATGTCATGTGACTAGTACTGTGCTTCCGGATGGATAGTTGTGACGTAAAGCCAATCTAGTATCATGCTTCCGACCTGATGGTTGTGACATAAAGTAGGATGAGTACCTTGTTTCTGACCTGATGGTTGTGACATAAAGCAGGACGAGTTCCTTACTTCTAACCTGATGGTTGTGATGTAAAGCAATATGATGATGTGACTAGTACTGTGATTTCAACTGGATAATTGTGACGTAAAGCCAATCTAGTATCCTACTTTCGACCTGATGGTTGTGACGTAAAGAAGGAAAAGTACCTTGCTTATGACCTGATGGTTGTGACGTAAAGTAAGATGATGATGAGACTAGTACTATGCTTCCTACTGGATAGTTGTGACGTAAAGCTAGTCTAGTATCCTGCTTCCGACCTCATGGTTGTGATGTAAAGCAAGATGATGAGATGAGACTAGCACTGAGCTTCTAACTAGATAGTTATGACATAAATCCAGTCTAGTATCCTTCTTCCAACCTGATGGTTATGACGTAAAGAAGGACGAGCATCTTGCTTCCATCTTGATAGCTATGACGTAAAGCAAGATAATGAGATGAGACTAAAACTGTGCTTCCAGCTAGATAGTTGTGATGTAAATCCAGTCTAGTATTATTATGATGAGCCAACCTCGTGCTATGATGATGATGATAATGTATCCATTTTTACACTAATACATATTGATGCATATGATGACTACATTCCTTTGAGAATGACGATGCTACCGATGAAGAAAATTTTTGATGATTTATAGATACGCTAGTCAGTGATCCAAGATGATATTGATGATGTTGTCCTCTCACCCACTTGATGATGTTGATGATAAAGGCGTCTCTCTCCCGCATGATGTTGTTGAAGAATACCCTTCTTGTTAAGGGGGAGTGTTAAAATAATGTAACTGCAAAGTGTATTCTTATTATTATTTGATATATTATTCATTGGATCAATCCCCATTGCATATTGATGATGTCAGTTATTATAAAGGACCAAATCCCCTTTTGCGGATTGGTCAAAATATAATTGTAATAGGAAAAATAAGAAGTTGGCCCCAAGAGATATTAAAGAGGCCCCTAAATATATTAAATGTGGTTATAAAAACCCATTTGGAGAATTCGACCCTACCAGTGAAGAGACACTTCACACGTGCCAGTCTTGTATAAATAAAGAGGCTAGCGCCTCACTTAGACACACAATTCACTTGCTCATTTGAGAGACAACTTTTAGAATTGTAGTTAGAGAAGAAGGAGATAGAGTGGCGCATCTTTGGTAGAGGAAATTTTGTTTTAGTTTGAGTTATCTCTTGGCATTGTATTGGTTATCTATAATAAGGAAGTTTTGATGGGTTTTCTTCCCCTACAGGGTTTCCTAGGATAAATGTTGTGTCTCTTGTGATTGTGTATTTCTCAATGATCTTGTATTATTCTATTGTTATCTAATGAAATGCAAAGAACTATGATAATGGCTTAAACATTAACAAAAAGGAAGAATTATGTCACATGTTGCAGTTAGAAATAGTCAATCTCAAAAAGATGAATGAAAAGACAAATACGATTGTCAATTTCTAGAATAGCTCATCTCTCTTTGATAAGATTTGGAAGAGCCAAAGATCCGCTGATAACAAAACTAGTCTTGGATACAATAATAAAGAATACAATAACAAATGGAGGACCATTTACAAACATGAGAAAGGATCATCCTTATTAAAAGGAAAAGGTGAAAGTACAAATAAATTAGAAGTAATGAACTTTGTTAAGGAATACAACTATAGAAGTAAAAAGGAAGAAGAAAATCAAATGACATATCATTCAAGCCAAAATAAAATCAAGAATGGAAACACCTTCAATGGCTATTGATTTTCTTGTCATAGATTTGGCCATAAAGCAATGTAATGAAAGAAACTAGAGGAAGGATATACAAGAAAATCCAAGAAATCAATTATATGTTGGAGATGTAATTTTGTTGGGCACACAACAAAATTTTTCCATACAATGAGATGTTACAACTGTGATAGGTTTGGGCACAAATCCCAAAACTGCAAGAATACAAAAAGTCAATCTTTGAATAAGTCATTCAAGTCAATGAAAAAACCTAATAAAATTTGGAAGAAGAAAAGAGATGACAAATCTCCAAAAACACAATTAGAAGGAGAATATCCAAAAAGCATAATATCTTATAGAAATATATGGAGAAGAAAATTTGAAGGAGAAAGAAAGAAATATGTTATTACACCTGAAAATGAAGAAATTAATAATAAGAAAATAATGGGTGAAGGTCCTAATAAAGATTGTGAAATTCAATATGAGATAAATCAAGCTCAAGAAAAAGAAGTACCTATAGAATAATATGGGACAATATCAAATTCTAAGAATGTCATAAGTTGTTAGCAAAAGAAAGAAAATACAAAAAGAAGTTTAAATTGGATTTTACAAAATCAAAGGATTATGCCAAAGAGTTTCTAAATTAACATATGGAAAACCTTGACTATCTATAGATTAGTGGTCAAAAGAAAAATCATTGATAGGGTTAGTTGTAGAATACAAAAAGAAGAAGAAAAAAAAAGGTAGAAAAGAAGTTCAAGGAGTATCATTCAATAAAGATCAATTGATAACAAAATTGGTATTTAAATCAATTGGTATAATTCCTCAATTGATATTCCTGTGAAATATAAAAAACAAATAAGAAGAAGATCAAAATATAAGTGAGATTCATACTCTTGTTGTATTTGACAAAGGAAAGTCACTAAAAACTCAGGAGGAGTATTTTGGTTATTAAATAAGAAAGTAATTAGATTAAGTTTTGAAAAGAATTGATCACTACAAAATTAGTATCAAGAAGACTACTTATTTGAACACAAAAATCCCAATAAACTGAGATAAGAAGTTAGTAAACTAACAGGGGAAGAGACCTTGTTAGGAAGAGATGCCCTTTAAAACACTAAGGGGGGGGAGTAGTCGGAAGCAAAGAGAGAGAATATTGACAGGGGGATTCATTCAGTTATGGCAGGCATAACATGATTCCAAGGGGAGTTACCCAAGTGCATATTCTGGTCAACAACATGCAGATAGACAGATGTTGATTATAAGGGGAGAAACCCTTTGCCAATGATGTCAAAGGGGGAGAGTGACTTCATAGGAGGAAAGAATCATCATAGAGGGAGTTTGTGTATGCAGTTAGTGTGTTTCCCTCAATGACAAAGGGGGAGATTGTTGGACATACTTTCATTGATATGTTGTCATTGGTGTCAACAATTGATGTTATTATAACATGATGATAAGTTGTTGTGATGAATTTTCATTGTTGATTTATCATAGATGAAATTGTCATTGATCTCAACAGTATATCAGTTAGTAGAGAATTTCAAAAATTATGCAGAGATTAAAGCTCAAGAGAGTTAGCGAATGAAGATCAAATCCTGGAAGGAAGAGTGCATTGTAGAAATTTCATCGGGATCAATGGAAAGATTGAGAAGTCGATCGATGCATAGGAAAAGGTAAGAAGCTTCAGTAGTCATCGCATATGCAAGCCAAATCAATGACATGGATGAATTGTGGAGAGAGAAAGGAGAATTAAATTACTTCCTAGTTCCAATCTCGCAGTTGGTCTAGATCGTCAGATCTCATAAAATCAAATTTCGATGACTGTGGTTGATCCAACAAAGGATCAAATTAAGTCGGATTAAATCATGATTGTTGGATACACAAGCACCAGATCAATGAAAGGGTTAAATTGTGAAGAATGATAGGAGAATTAAACATCGTGTTATTTCCAATCCCACAATTAGTCAGGACCGTCAAATCTTATAGTTTCAAAGATCGACGATTGTGGTTGACTCACCAACAAATGCACAACTTCAAATTGTAGAGCTTGGGTGATGAATTAAATTACTCCCAAGTTTTGGTTCCACAATCATCCTTGATCATGGATCTTTTTAGAGAGTCTTCATAACCATTGGATCACATATGAGTGGACAAACAAGATAATGTGAAAGATATGAGATCTCAATTATCCAAATTTTCGTCAGTCGTTGGATCATTCTAAAGTGAAAGGATAGGATAAGTTAGAAGAAGATACATTTGATTTAATCCAAGTAAAAATAGCATCACAGACAGATCGAGTCATCAATCTATGATCATGATCAAACGAACATCATTCAGTTCAGGTTAAAAGTTGTGAGAAAGTTACACTTCAGGGAGATCTACGTTAGCAAACCATGTCAGCAAGGACATGTGGCAGACCACATCAGCAAGGACATTTGGTAGACCATGTCAAAAGAACACGCTAGCAGGGACATGTGGAACAGTTAGATAATGACAAGTGTCAAGTTGAAATCGACTTTTCATGTACGTGTAAATCATGAATCTGAGTGACACAAGGCATCTACTCAGCTCCTTCCATGTCACAAAGTGACATAATCAAGTTACGTCACATTGGGAGTTTTACTTTAGGATTTTTACCACCATAACTTGCCTAAAGTCCCAAAGTCCTGAATGCCGAAGTCCTGAAGTGGACACGATTCATCTAATCTAAAGATCACTTCGGGTGCATTCTCAATTGTTGATCAAGTACAATGGAAGGATAGTGTAAGTGGAATTATCAACCAACAACAAGTGGTCTCCACCGCCTATGAATTATTTAGTAGGTGATCACTTCGAAGAAAAATGAAGTAGTGATTAGCTTAAGTCCCGGAGTCCTGAATGCCAGATTCTCGAACTGGACATGAGTCGTCCAATCTAAAGATCACTTTGGGTGTATTCTCAATCGTTGATCACATTATAGTGGAAGCATAGTGTAAGTAGAATAGTTGATTTCTTGGAGTAAATGGTGGCCATCCATCTCAATGCTTGATTAATTCCCAGCCATCGGATTAATCAATGAAAGGATAAGTGTAAGGATTGAATATGACCATTGATCTAGTTCCGTGAAATAAATGTGAACCATTTGATCTTTTTGAAAAAATTGTATTCAGAAGATTTGAATGGAAAAGGTCTCGAAGTCTCGATAGGCGTCCATCTCATAAGGAGATTAAATCATGACTGTTGATTATGATAAGCACTCAAGTGCTCATTTTTCCTAATGTCTAGATATCTCCATTGGTCATATGGTAAGAGATTCAAAAGGCAGAATATAATATGTCACTTAATTTAATAATAAGGTGGTTCTGCTCTTATGGTCATATGAAAATAGTTTGAAGGGAGCGCCTCATATAGATTTCATTTGACGGAGATTTACACCAGAACAATACAAAGAATCGATAAAATGACCGAATATGGCCTGTTGGTGAACCGATAAAACAACAAAAACATGATTACGATCTAATGAGTCGATCCATTTTTGTGATCAACTCATGAAAACAAACGAACCGATACACAGTCATGATTAAAAGAGATTTAAATAATGAAATCATGAATAAAGAATAAAAAGGAAAAATGATATTAATTAAAGTTTAAGATTATCATTTTTAGATGAAAATGTACAATGGTTCAAATATCAAAAGACACAATGATTCATTCATACCAATTGGAAGACTATATAAACAAGGAGTGGTGAGAAGAAGGTGTAGTTGAATTTGTTGAATTATATATATTTATATATAATGGATTGAATGAAGATTCATTCTATCAGGTTGGTGCCTATTTACAAGTTGGGTCTTGTATGAGGACTGGATTCCTCACATATCAGTTGGATCTGAGATCAACAAGCTGGGACTTGTTATGAGGATTGGATTCCTCATTTCTTAGTTGGATCTGAGAACTATAAGTTGGGTCTTGTAATAGAGAGTTGGGTCTCTCATTATTGTATGAAGATGATATTCAAAGATTGATCTTATGTGTTCATTCAAGTTATTTAATAAATAAAATATTTATTCTTTTATATATTGATTGAGAAAATGAAATAAATATTTGTGGTTTCGTTAATTTTTGAAAAGTGGAAAATTGTACAAAGTTTTGTGACACTGATTCACCCCCCCCCCCAATCTCAATGTCAAGTACCCATTTCAACACGT
Source organism: Picea glauca (assembly GCA_000966675.3). Lineage (NCBI taxonomy): Eukaryota > Viridiplantae > Streptophyta > Pinopsida > Pinales > Pinaceae > Picea > Picea glauca. The sequence continues at coordinate 1,414,935 of JZKD02S1866034.1, forward strand.
GTGACCATATCATGTATTATTTTCATGTTTTGACATTTGTGGAGGATACTTTGGGGGTCCGGCCCCATTTCTATCATGTACATTGACATTTTAATTCATTATGTGTATAAACAGTTCTAGGGTTTTCCTTGTATAAATAGGGATAACACTCCAAATAATTTTTCACCACCACTTCTTGCACTTGTGAGTGAGATTTTTAGAAAAGGTTCACTCTACTCTCTTTGTCTTCTTGGATCTAGTGCACACCTTTGGAGAAGGATTATTTGTGGATTCTTTTCATTTCTTGGATGATATCGTGTTGCAACTAGGATTTCTCTTATCATAGTGACTTGGATAAGTAAGTAATTTTATTTAAGTTGATAAGTTTTCTCATAGTATAATGTGATAATTGTTATCTTGTTGGATATTACTATGTTCTAGTAAAACTATGGGAATGAGACATAATTATTTCTATCCATCAATAAGTTTGTTTGTCCAAGTTTTGGTGAAAGAATTAAGAGACCTTCTCTCTTGTTAGGATTAAAATGCCTAAGGCCCAAGAGACTTTGAACCTTAGGGTTTTGATCTTATTCCATTTTTAATCCTTGAACTAGATTGTCTAGAAGAAGGAAAACAACAGCAAGGGACCAAGAGGATTTGCACCCTAGAAATAGTTTTATTGAAGGTTTTACTCCTAAGGTCCAAGAGGCTTTGCACCTTAGGGTTTGAAACATCATTCTTATTGAACATGTAATTAATTATTCAAAGTGTTGCATGCTTGACTCCATATCCATAGAAAGTAAACAACACTAGTGTAGATCTATGTTGGTGATGATAACACTCTTATAACTCTTACTCTATCTCTCTCTCTCTCAAAGAAATTTGAATAACTTTACTAACCCTAACACTAGAAAACAAGTGAAATTAATTTCTATTGTTATAAATGTTTTCTACAACCATTAGGGCTTGCATAAATTGTTGCATACTTACCTAATATTGCAACTAAGGATACTCAAAATCATTTTCCAGCGATTGGATACTGGTGCACTTGTTGAATGCTTAATTCTTATGCATGATTGCTAATGTTTTTGGTTCTTTTACCTATTGTTGTTAAAAAACAATCATTGTTTTACTATTGTAAATTTGCAACAAAAAATTCTTTTAATGACTATCTAGTGTCTAAAGGTCATTGATGAGCTATAAAACTTGGTAATTGTCTATTATATGCTTTGTATTGTTTCTTGTCTCGTACAGGTGAGCCAATTACCTCGTTTTCCTTTTTACCTATCCTAACATATAAGTGACTAAGATAAGGGGATGTAGGCTTGGCTAATATTGCTACTTTATCCCTTAAGGTCACTAGGGGAGCTGCCCTTGTGTTCGATCTCCTTCCTTCACTAAAATGAGGGAAGTATCTACTTAGGTGACAATTGTAGAGACTTCCAATTGTTTCTCAAGATTGATATCTTATGGGGGATTTGAACAAGTACAAATCATGTGATAACAACTATAAGAAAATTTTTAAGGATCCATACTTATGTTAAAGTATAGAAACCTTGGTGAATCTTAGTGATTCTTAAAATTTCAACTATAATTTTTTTGGCGATATTTTTATAAAAATATTCATTTTTTTAAGGATTGTATATAGTTTCTATAAATGTTTGGTGATTTATAAAGAAAAATAATTGTATCCTATATAATTTGAGTGAATTGTTTCTAGAAAAAATGGAAATTGGTGATTCTTTTTTTTTTTGAAAAAAGCATGGAAAATTAGCCCATGGGAGAAATGTTTCCCTAAAAAGTTTTCTTGATTAGGTACAACATGTTTATTACTCAAATCCATAATTTAGGGGGTAATATTTACCTTCTAAGAAAGGTTTTTGAAATTTAAAGGCCATTCACAAGGTTATGGACCATAATACAATACCTAAATATAAGACATTTATCTATCAAAGAAATATTAGACAAATTTCAGGGATAGGGAATGACATGAAATGATACCTTAGCCTAGTCCATGGTTTGGGGATGAAATCTAGGGATTTATATTCTAATAAATGATTTTTCGGCTCATATGCCACACATAGGGTCCTAGATCATTATATGCACCACAAAATGAATCTTTCTCTGCAAGATTAATATGGACATGATTTTAGGGATTGGATATGAAAGGGATGGGTTCGTTGACCATGATACATACATTATAGGAGGAATATTTACTCTTCAAGAGGAATATGGGCATAATATCACGGAATCAAACTAGGAGGGATAAGTATAATATAATAACACATATTTTATGCCACATAAGAAAGTGATAGACACTAATCCATGATTTTTAAGATCACAAGTCATGAATAAGCCTATATATCGTCATATAGTGTAAGATCCCCAACCAAATCTGATATAAAAATCACATCTAATTGGTTGATAACATTCGTAAAACACTTTGCATGTTCTCTCAAAGTCATTTGTAAAATCAACTCTCTTGATGTCCCAAATCTCAAGGTGGATTACTGATGTGTTTAGAGGGTCAATGGGATGGGTTACAACCTCCTTATAACCCCTTATGTGTATGCTGTTATGATTATTTTCTTGTTGTCATGTATATGAAAAAATACTTGATTGTTTATTTATTATAAATGGTTGTCCAACAATAGTAATTTCCATATCTATTCTGAGTGACATAAAAAATACTTTAGAGGGATGCAATGACCCCAAAATGCAAGGAAACACTGAAAATAATTCTCCTCTCGATATCCTAATGATAGCTTCTCAATTGGGTTATAATATCATGCCAAAAGACAAGTGTACCATGCCAAGAAGTGCACCCTCCTTGTTCCTTAGGCCCTGCTAAAATATGCAATATAAATCTGATGTAAAATCTTGATGAAACGACCACACATCTGATGGAGAATGTTGCTCCAACTCCTAGAAAGAGTTTCTCCAACTAAAATCCAAAGATAAATCCCCAATATCTAGATCTACAAATTCCAAGTCGCCCTCCTTCAGCCAATCACGCCTAGGTATCGAAATTACAATCTATGGAAGAGGAACCCCCTGAAGAATACACTATAAGGTCACCCAAGTGAAGGAAAATGCATGCAAAAATGGATCTCCTCAAGATCCCACCTGAAGAATACAAATCAAACCACTTTTTCATAGATGGTGCGCCCTTCTTGTAGAAAATCCCGAATTATTATGTCCCACCTCTAATGAATTCCTGGACCTAAAAAAATATTATCTAGAGTGATATCTCCCCATTGAGACCAACCCACTGGCTAGAGTTGATATCTCACCACTGAAGCTAGTTCTAGCTCTAGGGTTTACCTCCAAATCCTAAGTCTCCCAAGATATTTAAGTTTTCCAATACTCACACTCAAAAGTGAATAATACAAGAATGAGCCAAATCAGACCCCTCGTCTCCTTTTATAGATTTTCTAGTCTTTGCTTGACCCTTATCCACAACTTACCTTTTCCAATTTTTATCTAACTAACTTAAGTGAACTTTCTAAAGTTGAAGTGGCTATTAATACCATAGTCACTTTATAACCTTTTTTCATGATGTCAACTAAGAATATAGCTTTAATAATCCCATGACATCAATTAACCTCTATAATCTCCCATTTTTCTCTGACTATATCCTACGGGGAATGTTTATAGGATATTCCTTCAATCCTCTATGGAATCATTTGAAAATGGATCTTATAGTCCTCCCTTCCCAAAATTGCTTATCCTCAAGCAAATGTTGTCCAATAATTTTCCCAATGTGGCCCTCATGAACTACATCTATCTCCACTAGCATGTCTCCTACCATGAATATGTACCATGTGTCTATGATCGATGGCCTCACTCCCTCTGTAGTAAAATCTAATGGTATGCTCTGTACCATAATTGTGCACACTATATCCATGGTTTAATCTCCCCCTAGATGAACTATACTCTATGCCCACTGTCTCTGTCTGAATTCTCCTTTAGATGACTGCCACTCCATCAATGGATGTGAATCTTAGTATGTTGTGTAGTGTAATCCATCATGCCTAAACACCATCTCCATATTTAGTGTTGAAGAAATCTTAAAAGCATTGTCTTCCATTCCCATTAGAACGACCCTTTTTTCTCTTGTGACCCTAAATTCCATCTTCATTTTCTGGTAGTTCTGAGAGATCATCCGTAGTGTATTGAGACAATGTATGAAAAAAATCATCTATGTATCCTCCAAGTATATCACATAAAAAATATCAATCACCTTGTAGTTTCCCATGGAAAACTCTAGGTGACTAACTCTTTGCGTGCAAGCCAAACTATGTATAACGGTCACCCTCACTTGGAATTCTCCAATATAAAATATAAGCAAGTCCATCCCCCTAACCAAACCTAATTCAATGTAATTGTGGGTGGCCCCACCATCAATCAAAACCCTGAATTGTTGTCCATGTACTCCTCCCATAATCATGAAGGTATGAAAGCTAGAATGCGAGGTAGGAGGGTGATAATCATTCCCTTAGCCTCTCTTTGACACTGCTCCTCATCACTATTTTACACTTTGTACTATGTATGTCATGTACCTCCCTCCACATCATTATATGAATGTACGGGATCATCCTCCATACACCTATGAGCCGACTGCCAAGACTTCCTGCAACTGTAACAAAGAGCCTTCCATACCAACTCTCTCCAAATATATTATTCCATCTCATCTCTCCCTGATCTCTCTGTCTATAAGGGTCTCCTATTTATGCTCTACCGATGTGTGGAAAATTTATCCATTCTTGAATGATGTGTGGAATATCTATCTATACCCTCCTCGGTGTGCAATACATCATCCATGTCAAGTTCCCTCCTCCAAAATCTATGTGGGATCCTCTCTAATCCTCAAAAATTAGGTGTCCCCAGTCTCCTATCCTCATGCCTTGAGTCATATCTCATCTTTTTTCCACTACTCCTCCTGGGTCTAAGTCTACACTTGATGCAGAAATAATATGTTATCGATACAAAATTGTGAAAATATTCACTCAAAGCCTCATAATCCCTTAGGTACACCTCAAAGATACTATTGGGTTTTGAATGACTTGATTGTGGTGTATCTAAGAATTTCAACATGTTAGGCCTAGGTGTCAGCTTGGAAGTAGTGGGTGTTTGTCCCTGTGTCATATCATAATGACTATCACCCATTGTCTAGTGTTTGTCTCCTCTATCTGAGGTATTCACTCCCTTAGCTCTCATGAGTCCACTCATCCATATAGGTGTCTCCCCATGTTTATGGTAAACCATACTCTCTCCACCATCACTCTTATGGTTGCTACTATGAGGGTTATCCTCAATGTCCATATTCAACTACGAAGGAGTTAGACACTCTCTAGTCTAATATCCCTTCTCTCTCATGCCAACCTTAGAACTGTACTCCAAATCATCCCCTATTGTGTCATCACACCTCTCTACATTCTCATGCTCACTACTACTCACTACTGCAATCTCTTCAATGCCACTACCAACCACTGAAGATCTTGTGATCTATGAAGCCATCTTGTGCCAGGGATGTAATGTTGTATCACCTAATCCATGAGTGTCCATTGGTCCTGGACCTTGAATGGATGTGTCCTCACTATTGGAATCATATAATCCTATATTCCACATGGATGTATCATCATATGAACTGCCCCTAGCTCTGGAATCCACATGTGTATGCTCATCTGTCTCACAACTCTCTAAGGATGGTGGCTCCTGTAACACTTGAACAGTCTTACCCATATATGGGTCATGAATCCTCCCAATTGTCTCTTATCCTGAGTACCCCTCACTCTCCTCCATCATCTGATTCTCCTCCACCAAACCCTCCATGTCACCAACATCCTCCAACGACATAGCTGAAGCATCTGACTGACTGTCTGCTAAGATGGATGTAGTGGATACCCGACTAGACTCTTCATGGAGATGTTATACTTTGGACTATGATTCTCGAAGGGATATTTGTGGGCTCTTAATGAATTCTTATGTTCTCACCAACTTAAGAATAATTATGTCCATCGCATTCTCTTTCTCCTCCAATGCTCCATGGTACATCTCACCAATCACTAGAGGGTAATTTCTATCCATAAGGAGATGTTGGTAGTTGGAATTCATCAACATCACTCTCTCCTTGAGTGTCTAAAAGTATGCAATGGATAAATATACTCCCAAAGTATCATTTTTCATCATTACTCTCAAAACATACTCTACCACCAATGCATGTGTATCATTAAGGTGCTTCATGGTTTCCACGATCATGTCCTATATGACCTTCAACTATCCTATCAAATATTGTGTCTCATACGAATAAATACCACTATCATGTTGAAGTGATACCTCATATCTCCTTGTAAGGTACCAAATCTATTATAATAGTTGAAAAAATAAATATTGCAGAGAATAACAATGGAACAACACAATAGATGAAACCACAACACCAAAATAATACCTTTATTGATAGGAAACAATGTTCACTTGCCTCTTCGAGGGGGAAACCTCCAACAGAGTAGATCTATATTACAATAATTCTAGAGACACAACTTATCATGAATCCTACACTTATTTATACTAATTCTATCTTCTAAATATCATTATAGAGGATTATCCTTCTAGAAGCAGAAGCTTCTATTTGGTATTCTTACATTGACTTATTCCAATTTATGAAACAGGACTAATTAACTAATATCGTCCTTTATTACATGGAAATATATTATTATATCTACATGAGGAGTTAGGGAGGTTAGGCCCCTAACATACCCTCCTGCTTGAAAAAGAGCCTTGTCCTGAAAGCTTGATATGAGGAAATTGTTGTAGAATGGTAGTCAGATCCCAAGTGGCATCTTCGAGAGATATATCTTTCCACTGCACTAAGACTTCCTTTATAGTGTGTTGAAATATATGATGCTCACATTGGTCCAAGAATTCCTTTGGTTGCAACCAAATGGGACCTTATTCATCCAACTCGGGGAGATTGGTTTGCATTTGGCACTTAGTACCAATTATCTTCTTTAAGCATGAGACATGAAAAAAAAGGAGCTTAGAATGACTAGGAAAAGATAACTGGTAAGCCACCTACTCCACTCATTTGAGAATTGTATAAGGACCATAAAATTTGGGAGAAAGATTTTGAGAGTGGTTCGTTTTGAGTGAAGTCTTATTATAGGGTTGTAGACGAAGAAACACTTGGTACCCTTCAATAAATTATTGTTCGGAACGACCTTTATCTACTTGTTTCTTCATGTGATTCTAAGCCATGGACAAATTTGTTTTGAGGGTACAAAGAATGGCCTCACGAATTTCAAGATTGTCTTCAACCTACTAATCCTTCGATACACCTAGCATGTAGGCGAGAACCGATGGTTGATTTTACCCATATATTGCTTCAAAAGGTGTCATGTGAGTAGCTATATGGTAAGATGTTTTGTACCACCATTCAATGAGACGTAACCACTGAGTCCACTCATTTTGTCATTCAGATGAAAAACACCTCAAATATGTTTCCAAAAACTTGTCAAAAACTTGAGTTTGGCCATCATTATGGGGATGATAGGCAGTGCTGAGATGCAATTGGGTTCCCTAGAGACAAAACAACTCTTGCCAAAAATTGTTGTAAAAGTGGGATCGTGGTCAAAGACAATAGAATGAGGCATGCCATGAATCTTGAAGATATTATCCATGAAAATTGGAGCCACTATGGAGGTTGTTAATAAATGTTGGAGAGCACAGAAATCAACATATTTGGAAAGAAAATCAACTACCACCATGATGAATGATTTATTGTCCGATTTAGGTAAGCCAACAATGAAGTCCATAAAAATATCCTTCCAAATAGCCTACGGAATCACGAACAGTTGAAATTTTCTCAGGTTCTTTATTGTTTCTCCCTTATTCCGTTGACAAACATCACATTCATCCACAAAGGTGCTAACATCTTGTTTCATACCATCCTAGAAAAAAGAGCGTTTGATCCTTTCATAGGTTTTGGAGAACCTTGAATGCTTTGTTGTGAGGGAAGCATGAATCTCTAAAAGCACCTGATATTTAATTTACAATGGTTTGATGAGATACAAATGGAATTTGTAGAGAAGCTCATTATTGTGCCAAGAGTACCCTGCAAAAACTGGAGAATTGTCTTGCAACTGTTGAATAAGGCCAGACATTTTGGGGTCTTGCATCCATTCCTAGTGAGAAACTTGGAGTCAATTTGGTACAATGAAGGATAGAGAAAAAAATGGATCCTTCGTCTTCATACTTTCGGGAAAGAGCGTCAACAAACACACTTTCTTTCCCCTTGTTGTAAATTATCTCACAATCATATCCAAATAGCTTGTTGACCCATTTTTGTTTCTCTAGGGAGGAAATGCATTGTTCCATCAAATTCTTGAGGCTATGATGATTAGTTTTAATTTGGAAGTGTTGGCCCAATAGATAAGGATGTCATAGATGTAAAGCATGTAGAATAGCCAACATTTCCTTTTCATATATTGATTGGACCAAATGACACTCCAAAATTTGTTTGTTGGTGAAAGCCACCAATCATCCTTCTTGCATGAGAACTGCACCAATTTCTTTCCTGGATGCATCACATTCTAGGACAAAAGTATTTTTGAAGCTGGGAAGGGACATAATAGGAGTTGTGCACATAGCTTCTTTCAAATCATGGAATGATTGATCAACTGCAAGAGTCCATTTGAAATCATTCATTTTAAGGAGAGCAGTGAGAGGGGCTACAAGTTTCCATAGTTCTTAACAAATTTCTGACAATATCCCGTTAAACCCAAAAAACCATGCAAACTCTTCAGATTTTTGGGGCGAGGTCAATCTTGCATAGCTTCAATTTTATTAGGATCCACCCTGACACCATCCTTACCAACAATATGGCCCAAATTATCCACTTCTGAGTGGCACACACCCGACCCCTAAGTACCTTTTTAAGGGATGGGGCATCACAATTTCACTTTTCTCAATCACCTCAAATCCCTATAACTAGGGTCTTATTATCTTCGGTTCAATGAGGGTTTTCCAATGACTATAAATTTGTCCATATATGTGTTCTAGATTGAAATTTATGGCCCTTCAAAGTTCTTTAAGCCTTCTTTCACTAGAGTCTCTCACAACCACGTGGTGCCCACATGGCTCCCTATCACCCGACACTCCACATTATCATAGTATAAAAAGACTCTCCCAACTAGGAGTTGACATTTTTCCATCTCCTATAGTCCTACTAAGTTAATTACTCATTGACATAGCAAAATCTCACTCCTTACTAAATCTCCAAGGGAACTTAGGGTTATTAATACTAGTTAATTCTTAAGTCTCCCGACTTCGAGGAAATTCCTCATCATGTGTTTATGAACCCAAATCTTCTGAATGCCAAAGTTCTTGTTGTTCCTGAGTTTATACTTTAAGGCTCTAAACAATACCGTCAAGGCATCTGAAAAGATAAAGAGAATTAAGGGGTAAGAATCAATTGCGAAGGGTAAATCAGAGTTAGTTTCTCAATTTTCTCTGTCTAGCTTCCCATTGTTCTTAGATGCTGGTATCCTTCTCGATAACTACCCGTGATCATTCTAATTCGACCCAGGTAGTTGTTGTTTGCAGGATAGTATTAAATAAGTTGTTGTTTGCAGGATAGTTCAAAGCAATGTTAGTTTGATCCTGAAGGCCAGGTTCTATGTTAGGTTGTCTATTATTTGGGACAGTCATGGGGAGTAAACTTTTATTGAATTATAAAATATTTAAAGATTTGTTGCTTTAGTTTTAAGGGATGAAATAGAAAAGGAGTTTTGGAATTCAAAATGATAACACAATAACAGTAGAGGTTGTTTCATGTACTTGAAATAATTTGAGAAGAGTAAAATAATAACAAAAGTAATGTTGCCGAAAAATATGAGGCTTTAATCATGAAAGAATCTCATATCATATCGGAAAAAGGAGAGAAAAACGATATTTCTAATGAAGTATGAAATATAACCATCCAAATGACCTATAGGTCTTGAAACTGCTGATAGCAATCACAGAGGAAAAACTGTAAATGATTAGATAATCAAATAAATTCAAGTTACAATAGAAGTTTGGGTTAAGCTATAGTTGATCATTCATTAGAAAGACATGAAAATAAAGATGTTGAAAGATATTGAAAACAGAGTAAAGGAACAGATAGCTTCAAGTTGACAGAATTCATAATCTCTTCTGCATTATTTATATCACTGTAAATTGGAAAACTTCTAATACAATTGACTCCCCAAAAAACAAAAAGCCTTTTCTAAGTCTCGTGAAATTATTTTTATACATGATCACCAAACTTCCTTTTTTTTTTTTGTTGGTGATTAACTAACTTCCGAAGACTAACGGTTACATGAATGTGAAATACTGAACCATTTATATTTCTATCTTTATCTTCTTTGATTAATTTCGATGATGAAATTTTCAAAATAATACTTTATTTCTTTGTTGATGAAACTCCTTCTTCTGTTTTGAGAAAATCAATACATTTTCCCAGGAGCTGCACCAACACCCTAGGAGCCTCTGGAATATCTTTCGCCTCAAATAGGAAGAATTTTCTCTGTAGTCCTGGTAAATGGTCCTCAATTATCTTTCCTGTAAACTTAATAGTTTGTAACTTTAAATTCGGTTTCACCATCCACCTGTTAATCTGTGTAACATCAATTTCCTTTATCTATGAGATTTATATTTGAATTTCATCCAGATTCTCCTTGAAATTTAATTCATGCCTTCCAATGTTGATTTGTCCCATTAACCCATGACAGTTGTCTCTTCCAATGTTCAACGAAACCTTATCTAGAAGATCGAAAATTTATTGGCAATCATCGTTAACCTCTTTGGTTATTCTCTTTTTTTGGCAAGGCTTGCCTCCCAAACCTTGAGTATTATATCCCCTTTGATCTACTCTGAAACAGATAACATTTGAGTCTTTATGATCTCCTCTTTTGCTAAAAGACTCACTGCCTTTTGAAAAGTGGTTCTGGCTACTTTTTCTTCCCTCTTCTTTAAGAGGATACTGTCGAAGGATTTGCTTGTCTCCTGAAAGTAAGTCTGAATAATTTCTAGCTTAAAGATCAATCCCTGTTGCTCTTTTTCTATTTTTGCATGTATTTCCAATGCCTAGTCTTGGAAAGTTTCCATCTCTACCACTTAATTTTGGATTGAAATTATCTTGTTCTGTAATTGTTTATTTATTCCTTCCTAATGTAGGACCTATGCTTGACTGGCCTGTATCTTCATGTTCGCTTCGTTTAAGCTTGTTCTTAGTATTTGAATCTCTTGTATGTCACTAGTTCTGGCTCGTTCTATCCCTTTGTTTATTTTCAGACTAATACTTCCTTTAGTCTCCCTTAATTGACTTTGTAGCTGGGCTATCATTTGGTCTTTCTGTTGTAACATAGTCCTCAAATAGCTTACAGAGTGTAAATTTGTTGATGCGAAGGCTCCCATCATGCCTGCTATTTCTGTAGCCAATTCCCCTTCTTCAAGATTTTGTCCATCTATGATGATCTTATGTTTTTTTATCATTGTGTCTCCTTTTAGATGCATTTCCTATTTCAAGATAACCTTTCTCTTTTTACTGAAAAAATAATTTGATGAAGGAATTTTGCCTCTAGAAATAGGTTCGAGATCACTAACATATAGAGATTCCATTTGGGGGTTTCCATAGGTAGACTGCAATGGGTTCAAAGAAGTAATAGGGATTCCAAGCTTCGTCAATACTATTCCTCCTATTTTTTCAGGAAAATTCTCAAGGACTTCTGGAGACGTTTCCAACTCCTTTCCTTTCCCTAACTCTGAGTTCTCAATTTGTAGAACTTCTGTTCTTAGTGAAGGAATTTCAGTCTCCTTCAAACTTTCCTTTGTATTTGGTTTATATTTTGCATCTGATTCAAAACCTGGGGGAGGTCCTTTCTACTCTGGAGGGGGAATCGTGTATTGACCTTGCAATATCTTTGGTAAAAAACTTCGCCAATGGATTTGGAAGGTCATAAAACCGGTCTATAACTCGGGTGGTAATGGCCGTACTTTGTTTAATACTTCCTCATAATTTTTGATCTCTTTGAACATATCAACATAAGCATACCTTTCATGTTCATAAGCTTTCATTCCATAGTGTATCAGGTGTTGTTCACTAGTTGATAAGGGTCATGCTTTCTATGCTCAATATTTACCATTTTGATTTCTTCAAGCGCTTGTTCTTTCACCTTAGAATGGCCCAAGTTTAGTAATGAAAATTTCTCGATATGCACAGGGGAGATTGGCCAGGATTTCTTTTGAGCCGCCTTTAGCTCTATTTTGATACCGCCTTTCACTATTTGGCGTGCTACCTCCCTCAATACTAGTCTATTTGGGAGAAATTTTGGAAGTGCATGAGTAAGGACTGAGCACCCATAAACCCTAATGTAGGAGAAATTTTCTTTGATAAACCAGTCAGCTATTGCCCTGAGGTTTTCTGAGACTGTCTCAGAGATGCGAGGAGGATCACAGCCAGAAAGAATTTTATGCATTGGTATTATTACGAAATAACAAATTTCGTACAATGATTTTTTTGCGTTTTCTTCCCACAGCTCTGAATGATACTCGTGAATGGGTTGGGGGTAGGTTATGTTCCAACTCCAATTCATCAGAGGGAATGAAGTCAAAAAACAAATGGCATCCATTAGGTATGCCGACATGTAAAAGGCCATTGGTTGACCTTGGGATTTTGCGGCTTTGTAATTTGAAACCTCTTTGGCCAAGTTATCAGATAAAATCTTGCTCCAGTTGAAACTATACCCTTCTGATGCCTCCTCTAAAAAGTGTACCCATTCTATGGGAAAATGACAGGGATTATTTTTTCCAAAGAGTCTACATAACATCATGGCTACATAAACCATGTATTCATTCAAATATGCGGTAGAATAATTTTCGTGAGTGTCGGCCCTAAATTTTGATGGACATCTCCACCATCCTTTGATTAAATCAGGATAAGTCGGGTCTACCTCAGTACACTCCTTCCTTTGAAATTCAACTATAAACTCGACATTGTAAATATGTTTAGGATTGGGTGAGAGTTTGTACATTACTTGGATATGTTCAAGTCTGAATGAGTCAATTACGACCGACCGATCATTTAGAATACTTCTCGTCAGAATATCAACCTTCTCTAGAGCCCAACTGATCATGTTGTTGTACGCCACGAGCCGTGGGCGTGATGAAATATTTTGAAGCTCGGATTCATCTATGTCCCGAAGGTGACTCTTGAAATCATTTGGGGAATTTTTGATTTCATAGTCCAGAATTTCATAGATTTGTCTACATGATTTGATCGAGTCAATAGCATGTGGTGTTGTGTCGGATATGATATATGCCTCTGGATTGCAAATCTCAGTTGTATATCCACTCTTCTTAGGTTATTTCTTTGGTGCCATGACTTTCATATCATAATGAAAACCTGTCACAGAAGAGAGGTGTATGAGTTTAGCTGAATGTGTCTTACACCTGATAGCATTAACCAAGATAAGTTGCGAAACACAGACCTTTAACTCTCTTTTAACTCATTTAATGGTGAAGGTACTAACGCAGTTGGCAAGAAATTAATACATTAAATGTAGTGAATATTTCTAAGATACACATTAATGTCACATAAATCATCAGTTATCCGTTATTAATGATTGTCATATTTTAGCAATCCCAGATTCAAAAATCGAAAGATTTCATTCAACGACACCGAAAATAAGAAAATACCTAAGAAGTTAAATTAACATTAATCATGTTTTTAAAACAGAGTTAGTTCAATTTAAACACTGATTATGGTTCAAGACTTCGTGTTTCGGGGTTTTGGGGATCGTGGATACATGAGGTATGTCATCTCTAAGCCCCGATTCCCGAAATTGTGAAATCACGATGAGATTAGGTTAGGCCTTAACTTTCGTATTAGTAAATTAATTAATCAGGATTAAAAACTAACTTCCATTTTTTCGGGAAATCGGGGATCGGGATTTCGTGATTCAATATGTATGGAAAACATATGGTTTGAGTAGACTCGAATCTTAAAAGTTTTAAAAAATGTTAATCAACTCCTTTAGGGTTTAAATTACCATGATTAAAAAATCACTTTACAGAAAGCGCGTCGGGACTTTTAAAACACTTTTGGTTTTTTTCCTTCGATTATTTAAATAATAAAGCTTGTCAGGATTTCAATACTGGGCTTTTGGAAATGATAGCGAGGGTTATGGTTTATGAAAATCTGAAACCCGAAAAAGGAAGGTTTTAGTCTTAAAGATAAAAACTTTAAAAACTGTTTCAACATAGGCTTCAATTGGGGATCTCATCTCCTTGTGGGATGAGGAGAACGAGTAGACTTAGTGCCCTTATTGGGTAAATGGAGTCAAAGGCTTCTTTCTATGGAAATTTCTTAGGAAGGGTATACAGAGGGAAAAAGATATTTTTTCTTTACTTCTGAAAAGATTTTCAAAACTCCCATGCGTTGTAAACTTAGTTGTAGCCCCATTCATGATATTCTCCTTCTTGCTACTGAATTTAGGTCTGCTTTAAGATGATCAAAACAATCCTAGGAAATCCAACAGATCTTGTGGCTTTTGGCTTGCATCAAATGAAGTAAATTTCATTCTTTTAATAGGGGAGCCCTGTCTGAACTTGGAATGTGGATCTGGTTTCCAAAAGGCTGGTAACCAGAGTAGAGTGAAATTTACGTAATACATCCTTACAGATACATTAGATATTTCTTCACTACCAACGAGCCTGTTCAGTACCATGGTGAAGTTATCTGTCCCTTTTTTACTGAATTTCCTTTCACCACTTCGAATCATAATTATGAATTTAAATGATGAGACGAGGGAAATCATTTATGAATTTCCTTTCATCATCTTTTTGGACTAGATTGGGGCAATCAAATATGAATTTCCTTTCACCATCTGTCTTATATTTTACTTTTTGAACACGAAGTGGGGGAAATTAGTTGTACCAAGTATACCAAGGATGATATCTATGTAAAAATTGTAGTGGAGGTCTGTCAACTTGCTTTGATTACCCCGGACCAACCTTCTCTTAACTTTCAAAGAACCTTAGCCCGCAGGGAAAATGGAAAAGATTACTTCCATGGGCCTTCCTTCAAGCAAGCCTCAATCCTTAAAAAACTATTAAGAAACCTAGGAGAGTTAGGATCAGCCTACGCATAACTTTGTTTAGTCGGGGAGTGAGGAGTTATGAGGGCTGGCTTACCTATTAAGATTTTTTTTCCAGCTTCCAAAGCCAAGACACAATCTCTTCTCCCTCTGTGGGAAACCCGAAAAGATGCTTGTTTTTTTTTTAAAGAAGGAAAAACTGAGGCTAGAAAAGGGGCGACGGAGAAAGACCTAGAAATCGAAAAACAAGGGTCATGAATTAAACCCAACTCTTGGAACCCTTTCTCGGAGAAGCTTTACTCTCTGTGCTTATTTTAATTACCTCTTATCTTTATCTAGGTGAAACTCTTAGGACCCAGAGTCAAAAATCATTCTTTTAGTCACATATCACACTTATGAGACTATCACCGCACTTTAGAGACCTTCGTTTGAAAAATAGACTTCTCTGGAGTTCACACCTTTGCCTTACCATTTTAGTTCTCTTTTGAAATAACAAAAAATCTTTTCTATCACCTCTTTTCGACGAATTTATCTTCCAATATATAGCCGTATGTTTTCTCCTTTCACTTGTTTGGGCTGCAAGCCGAGATCCTGTAAGGGAAAAATACAAAGAGTATCATGGATTTAAAAGAATTGAATGCATTGAAATTTTTTTATCCCTACTTATAGAGAAACATTGACCTATTTTATTTTTGATGAAAGTAGACTTACCAAAAAAAATTATGAAATAAAAAAAGAAAACACAAACCGGTATATACAGTGGGAATTTTGGAAAGCAATTATTTCATATAATGTTTTAAATAACGCATGTTGATAGGGGCGTTGAGCATTTTACCGTCCAGATTCTCTAACAAAAATGATTTTTTTGCTTCAGGAGCTGTAAACTTGAACGGTCCGTACCAGATGTGATCAAATTTACCATGTTTTTCCAAATCTTCCTTCCTAGCATCCCATTTTAAAACCAAATCTATGGGGAGAAAATCTCTGTCTTTGGCCTTACGATTGAATAGTGCTTTGATGTTGTCCTGGTATTTCTACAACCTTTCGTCCACTTTGGCCCTGTGCTGATGGACTTCAATCAGGTAGTTTATTCTTCTTGTGACATGATTTGGTTCTTCTTTCTCATCTTTCCAAAGTTTCATTGCGGGAAGCGCTATATTTATAGGTAATTCTGTGTTAGTCCCGTACACCATTTGGAAAGGAGAAGTGTCGATAGACTTTTTTATGCCTATCTGATTTTCCCACAAAGCGTATTTCAAGTGCACATGCCAAGATTTCTTGTTTTCGCTCAACACTTTCTTAATTATATTGATTAGGCTCTTGTTTGAAGACTTGACCAGACCATTTTCCCGGGGGTAATATGTCATGGAATGAACAAGCACGATATTGTACTTTTGGCAAAAATTGACCATAGACATAGATTTAAAGGCCTGGGCATTATCTGTGACTATCTTTCGAGGGAAACCGAATCTAGACAAAATGTTCTCTTCTAATAAATCTATTACCACCGAATCAATAGCCCTTCTAGTTGGAATAGCCTCCACCCATTTGGTGAAGTAATCTGTAGCAGTCAAGATCCATTTATGTTGAGCGCTAGAATGAGGATTAATTTCGCCTATGAAATATAATCCCCATTACTGAAAAGGGGCTTCCATTTTGAATGAAACCAATGGCATCGCTAGGAGCTTATGCTTTCCTGTGAATAGTTGGAAAGGCTTGTAGGCTCTGACCTTGGCATTGACGTCTAAGAAAAGTTTGGGCCAATAATATCCTGCCCTTAGGATATTATAAGTTGTTTCCCTCCAGGTGTGATGTCCTCCACACACTCCTTCATGAAATTGGCTTATGACCTTCTCTGCTTCTTATTCAACCAAACAAACTAGCAGGAAGCCAAGTGGGTCCTTCCAATACAATTTTCTTTCGGATATAGAGTACTTGACTGCATGCATCTTCAGCGTTCTGGCTTTATATGGGGGTAAGTTACTCAGGAACTTCAAGGTCAATAGGTAGGACACTATGTCTTTGTACCAATATGATGAAGCAAACTTCTCTTCGATTCTGATTTTAGTTATTTGTTCATTGAGCCCATTCATGTCCACACACTCTTCACCTCCCTATAAGCCATTTATTCCAAGAGATCTAAAATTTGATTCAGCTAACAGTTTAGCCAAACCTTGTCCCTTTACTAGTCTCATTGGTTTTATCTCCAGGTCGAATTCTTGAATTTTGGCAAGCCACCATCCTCTTTTGCCATCACTGTTGGACTGAACCAAAATGTCATTTACGGAGATAGTGGGTACGTACGCAATTACCTTTGAATGCAACACGTAGGTTCTGAAATCCTTTAATGCCTTCACCATAGCATATGCTTTTTTTCCATTATATCATATCTGAGTTCAGCGTCTCTAAGACTTTTTCTAAAAAAGGCTATTGGTTGCTCGAAACCTTCTTCATTTTTCTAGAGGAGTACTACGACAAGTGTGTGTTCGGAGGCGAATGAGAAAATAAGAAAATCCTTTAGATAATCAGGGCTTGCAAGTACAGGTGCCTCACTTATAACCTTATTGATGCATGCAAACGATGCTTTGGCTTCTGTCG
The DNA here is from genome assembly GCA_000966675.3 of Picea glauca. NCBI lineage: Eukaryota > Viridiplantae > Streptophyta > Pinopsida > Pinales > Pinaceae > Picea > Picea glauca. The sequence continues at coordinate 1,432,649 of JZKD02S1866034.1, forward strand.
TCCATTTCACTTCATTGTTTTTCTTTGGCATATCTGTGATCAACTTCATGATTTCAACAAAGTTTGGGATAAATCTCCTCAAATTTTATTTTTTTTCCTAAGAATGACTAAATCTCTTTTACATGATATTTATTGTGTCTATAGCTTCAACTCTTTTAGGATCAATTTTAATTCCATCTCGAGACACAATATGGACCAAGAGTTTACCTTCTTGCATAGCAAAGTGAGACTTTTTGGGGTTTAGAGACAAACCAAACCTGTGACATTTCTCAAACGTTTGCTTGAGATGAATTAGATGATCTTCATTAGATTTAGAAAAAATGGTTAGATCATCAAGATAGATAACCACAAATTTGTCCCTTTCGCTAATGAAAGTGATATCCATAGCATGTTGGAAAAGCACCTGCATTCATTAAACCAAAAGGCATCTTGTCATACATAAATGTACCCCAAGGGGTGGCAAAGGCTATTTTTTCTTTATCGTGTTCGTTGACGGCAATTTGATTGTACCCAAAAAAATGGTCAATCATCGACATCCTATTTGCCCCAACTACTTTTTCTAAAATGTGATCCATTTTGGGTAGGGGGTAATTGTCTTTGAGGGAGGACTTATTTAGATTTCTAAAATCAACACACAATCTAATTTCCCCGCTTTTCTTTCTAACTGAGACCAGGTTTTCTACCCAATCGAAGTATCTCAGTGGTACGATTATTTTTACATCCAGGAGCTTTTTGACTTCCCTTTCGACCACGGGTAATAAAATAGGATTGATTTGTCTAAGTTTTTTTCTAAAGGGTTTGACACTAGGCTTGAGGGGTATCTTATGTTCAATCATAGTGGTGTCATAGGTTTTCATATCTTCTTATGACCAAGCAAAAACATCCTTGTACTTTCTAAGCAACTCCACGTATTTACTTTCGGTTTCTGGGGACAGATATTTGGATAGTTTCACCAACCGAGGGTTTTCCTTAGTACCTATGTCACAGTCATCAACCTCTTCAGGTTTAGGTTGTAGAGTGGATCTTGAAGGGATATCATCTTGATTGAATAATCTTTCCAAGGGAATCAGGCCCTTGGGGATTTGGTTATTTTTAAGAATGAGCATTCAGTGATTCACGATTTTATCGTGGAACTCTTGAGGATCCTCCCCTTCCTGCATGATCCAAATAGGATCATTTTGGTTTTCTTGGTCAGCGTGCGTTTCGGAAAACTCATCTATCGATTCTAAAAATTTGCAAAGTTGTTCAATGTCCTCAGAAACTTGCCAATGATGTATTTTATTTGGTATAGAAGTTTGGTTCCTCATTTGTATGTGGTACTTTAGTTTAAACATGATGGGAGGTGCGAATGTTGAGGCTACTTTGGCTAACGCATCAGCCTGTTGGTCTTCAGTTCTTGGAATGAAATGAACCTTGATAGAGGAGAAGAAATTGTCGATCGAATCCCAGATGCAATTCCTGTAGGACCTCAACCTAGGATGTTTGGCCTAGTACTATCGGTTTACATGTTTTATGATTAGCTTGGAATCATCAAAGAATTCGAGGTTTTTTATTTTCATTCTCCTAGCAGCTTCCAACCCTAACACTAAGGATTCATACTCGCATACATTATTAGTGTGGTTCTCATTCCACTGTAAGCTATAGGAAAAGGGAATTACAAATTGATTATCAGGAGCCACAAGGAGTTCCCCGGCTCCAACTCCAAAGTAGGATGAAGCACCGTCAAACAACATCTTCCACACACCAGAGCTATATACATTTTATTTTAATTTTAATTTTTCTATTTTTTCTTCTATACAACTTTCATTTATACCTACCTCAATATCATCATCAATGGATAAAATACAATTACCTAAATCTTGATCAGAAATATATGCAGGGTGGTTATTTGGGTTATGTGGATCACCTACCATGAATGCCAACCTAGGTTCTCTGTAAAGACACGTGTATTGTCCTCCAAAAACTGGAATCATAGCATATGTCATGTCAAGCTGGAGAGATCCTCCAAGCTTGGCACCCCATGACCTAGATAACAACATACCATATTTCGAAGGGATATCGATGACCACTACATCCATAAGAATTCTTTTTTGTGGGTATTTGTGATAGATTTACCACCAAGTCTTTAATCATGCCTATGCATTTGACTTTTCTTGAATCAAATGAATATAAATCTCCATAAGGCCTAGTGATTTCGAGACCTAATTTGTCCATAATGGCTTTAGGCATCACATTGTGGGATGCTCCTGAATCTAGCATGCAGTTATGGAGTAGGTGGTCTAACAAGGTTAACGTGATATAGAAGGGGGCAATAGTGTCTCTCGCACCTTTGAAATGTGGACCAAAAACTATGTTTGGCTTGTCATCTTCTAAGTTGATGACATCGTCTTGGCTTTCATCTTCTGAAAAGCTAATCATCTTGGCAATTTGTTTTCTGTATATAGGATTTTTAGCCAGTTCAACAAGTGGGATAGGGATTTTGATTTTGTTTATTTCATTTTCCAGACTAAAATTCCCTAGGCCCTTATCGCTCTCTATGTTTGGGGCCTCCATTCATTTCTTTTCATCTTTTCTTTGTGGTGCGGATTTGGTTTCACTCACAGGGACCTGTGTTTTCACGGCGGGTGTTCCTACTAACTTTGATTTGACAGGTTGTGTGTCAGTGATGTGGGTTTTTGCAGTCTCTTTCTTAGCAACCTTTGGAGCCGCTTCATCAGTTTCTCCCCTAGGCAAGATCTTTTTTGTCGAGGTGGTTGGAAGACTCTTGTTTCTAGGTATTAAATTGTATTTCTCATGTATTTCAGCTATAATATCATCTATGATACCCTGATAGGTCAAATATTCAAAAGTACCATTGCTAACATCGTATTCCAATCTAATTTCTTTATTTAAGGATTTTTCGTAATCTTTTCTTGATAAATAGAGTGATTTACTATCGTCACCAAGATTATTTATATCCTCATCTAACTCTTCAAAATCTTCTAGGTCTTCCTCTCCAATGAAGTTTTCACTTTTGAAGGGGGTTCGGATTTTTTGATCCTCATTCTTAATTGTTTTCTGTGGGGCCTAAGGATCAGGATTCCTTCTAAAATCCTTCCCAGGAAAATGATCCCTTTTTTATTTATCTAGTTCCATTTTTGAGATCTTATTTGATAGTTATCTAATTACCTTAGCCATCTCGTCTATTTTATCTCCCAAGGATTTCTCCGATCCTGAGGATCCACCTTGTTCTTTGAATTTCCTACTTTCTTTATTCCCGGTTTCTATTTTTGCTTTTAATTTCCCTGATGCCATCATGTTCGATTCGATTTCTAGGGCATCATCTTGCATTTTTGTGATATCTACTGATCTCCTTTCTCTCAATAATAGAGTGAAATTAGGATCAAAGGCTCCAACGAAATTCACCTTTGCTGTGGGTTGAGAAGGTTTGACCTCGACCGGGATTTTATTATACAACTGTTAAACCTTTGCACGAACTCGAGAACTGATTCTAAGTTTCTCTTTCTAAGGGCCCCAAATTTAGTTAGGTAATAGAGGTGGTCTCTCCTTCCCCCACATTGTCTGATAAAAGCATTTTCAAGTTCTTCGTAAGATCTTAGAGATCCTTCTACTAAGGCTCGGAACCAGTTCCTCACTTGTCCTTCGAAAGTTTGAATGAGGAGTCTAGAATAGACATCTTCGTGTTCAATTCCAAGGATGTCGGCAAATTGGTCAAAGAAATTTATGTGTTCTTAAGCGGTTAAATCTCCTTCCCTTGTAAATTTGAGAAGGATTTCATATAATTTTCGGGAAGGTTGTGTAGGGGAACTGGGAGGACAAGGGGGGCATATCTGGAAGCAACCTTAGCAAAGATTCTAGGAAGAGGTACTTGGCCGCCTGCTAGTCCTCCTGGGACACCACCCCCAGCTCCTACACCTCCGTGTGCAGCCATTGATGGATTTGAGGCTGAAGCTCGAAGTGTATGAGTAGAAGGCTCACAGAATTTTGGGGTATATACTTTAGGAAAAGAGAACGTATTGTTTGAAGGGGGAAGCGAGACAGATCTCTCAAGTGTTTCCTTAACTTTCAACTGTGTAAAATCAGGCTGAAAAATAGTATTTATGGGTGAAATGATTTTTCTAAGGGATCTTCATGATTTTAAAATCTTTTCTAGATCAGAAATTGGAAAGGTCTGCTTGTCACCCGGGTTCTTTCTGGTGTTCTTTCAGCTAAAATCCAATTTACTTATCGTGGAGTCTCCAAGTGAAAAATGAAGGTATCCTTAGAAGGTTTTTCCATCTTTGTTCACTATCAAAGAAAGAAAGTGTCAATGTCGTTCTTCCTAGGGAAATTTTTTGTTTCTTCAGTCCTCGACAATGGCGCCAAAAAAGATGTTGTTCCTAAGTTTATACTTTAAGGCTCTAAAGTATACCGTCAAGGCATCCAAAAAGATAAAGAGAATTAAGGGGTAAGAATCAATTGCGAAGGGTAAATCAAAGTTGGTTTCTCAATTGTCTCTGTCTATCTTCCCATTGTTCTTGGATGCTGATATCTCTCTTGATAACTACCCATGGGCATTCTAATTCGACCTGGGTAGTTGTTGTTTGCAAGATAATATTAAATAAGTTCAAAGCAATGCTAGTTTGATCCTGAAGGCCAGGTTATATGTTAGGTGGTCTATTATTTGGGACAGTCATGGGGATTAAAATTTTATTAAATTATAAAATATTTAAAGATTTATTGCTTCAGTTTTGAGGGATGAAATAGAAAAGGAGTTTTGGAACTCAAAATAATAACACAATAACAATAGAGGTCATTTATTGTACTTGAAACAATATGAGAATAGTAAAATAATAACAAAACCAACGATGTCGAAAAATATGAGGCTTTAATCATGAAAGAATTTCATATCATAATAGGAAAACGAGAGAAAAATGAGATTTCTAATGAAGTATAAAATATAATCATCCAAATGACCTATAGGTATTGAAACCGATGATAGAAATCACAGAGGAAAAACTTTAAATGATTAGATAATCAAATAAATTCAAACTACAATAGAAGTTTGGGTTAAACTATAGTTGATCATTCATTAGAAAGACATGAAAAGAAAGATGTTGAAAGATATTGAAAATAGAGTAAGGGAACACATAGCTTCAAGTTGACAGAATTTGAAATCTCTTCTACATTATTTATATCATTGTAAATCGGAAAACTTCTAATACAATTGACTCCCAAAAAAACCAAAAGCCTTTTCTCATCCTTGTAAAATTATATTTATACATGATCACCAAACTTCCTTTTTTTTTTCTGTTGGTGATTAACTAACTTCCGAAGACTAATGGTTACATGAATGTGAAATACTACACCATTTATATTTCTTTCTTTATCTTCTTTGATTAATTTTGATGATGAAATTTTCAAAATAATACTTTATTTCTTTGCTGATGAAACTCCTTTTGTTTTGAGACAATCAATACATTTTTCCAGGAGCTGCACCAACACCCTCGAAGCCTCTGGAATATCTTTCGACTCAAATAGGAAGAATTTTCTCTGTAGTCCTGGTAGATAGTCATCAACTATCTTTCCTCTAAACTCAATAGTTCGTAACTTTAAATTCGGCTTCACCATCCACCTATTAATCTGTGTAACATCAATTTCCTTTATCTGTGAGATTTCTATTTGAATTTCATCCAGATTCTCCTTGAAATTTAATTGATGCCTTCCAATGTTGATTTGTCCCAATAACCCAGGATAGTTGTCTCTTCCAATGTTCAACGAAGACTTATCTAGAAGATCAAAAATTTCTTGGTAATCATCGTTAACCTCTTTGATTATTCTCTTGTTTTTGGCAAGGCTTGCCTCCCAAACCTTGAGTATTATATCCCCTTTGATCTTCTCTGAAACATATAACTTTTGAGTCTTTATGATCTCCTCTTTTGTTGAAAGAGTCACTGCCTTTTGAAAAGTGGTTCTAGCTACTTTTGCTTCCCTCTCCTTTAAGAGGATATTGTCAAAGGATTTTCTTGTCTCTTGAAAGTAAGTATGAATAATTTCTAGCTTAGAGATCAATCCCTGTTGCTCTTTTTCTATTTTTGCATGTATTTCCAATGCCTGGGCTTGGAAAGTTTCCATCTCTACCACTTGATTTTCGATTAAACTCATCTTATTTTGTAATTGTTTATTCATTCCTTCCTGATGTAGGACCTGTGCTTGACTAGCCTGTATCTTCATGTTCACTTCATTTAAGCTTGTTCTTAGTATGTGAATCTCTTGTATGTCACTAGTTCTGGTTCGTTCTATCCCTTTGTTTATTTCTAGACTGATACTTCTTTTAGTCTCCCTTAATTGACTTTGTAGCTGGGCTATCATTTGGTCTTTCTGTTGTAACCTAGTCCTCAAATTGCTTACAAAGTGTAAATTTTCTGATGTGAAGGCTGCCATCGTGCCTACTATTTCTGTAGCGAATTCCCCTTCATCAAGATTTTTTCCATCTACGATGATCTTATGCTTTTTTATCATCGTGTCTCCTCTTAGATGCATTTCCTGTTTCAAGATAGCCTTTCTCTTTTTACTGAAAAAATAATTGGATGAAGGAATTTTGTCTCTAGAAATAGGTTTGAGATTACTAACATATAGATCTTCCATTTGGGGATTTCCATAGGTAGACTGCAATGGGGTCAAAGAAGTAATAGGTCTTCCAAGCTTCGTCGATACCGTTCCTCCAATTTTTTCAGGAAAATTCTCAGGGATTTCTAGAGATGTTTCCAACTCCTTTCCTTTCCCTGACTCTGAGTTCTTTATTTGTAGAACATCTATTCTTAGTGAAGGCATTTCAGTCTCCTTCAAACTTTCCTTTGTAATTTCTTTATCCTGTGCATATGATTCAAAACCTGGGGGAGGTCCTTCCTACTCTAGAGGGGGAATCATGTATTGAACTTGCAATATCTTCGGTAAACAACTTCGACTATGGATTTGGAAGGTCATAAAATCAGTCTGTAAGTCGAGTGGTAATGCCTGTACTCTGTTTAATACTTCCTCATAAGTTTTGACCTCTTTGAACATATCATCATAAGAAGACCTTTCATGTTCATAAGCTTTCATACCACAGTGTATTAGGTGTTTGTTCACTAGTTAATAAGGGTCATGCTTTTTGTGCTCAATATTTACCATTTTGATTTCTTCGAGCACTTTTGCTTCCACCTTGGAATGGCCCAAGTTTAGTAATGAAACTTTCCTGATATGCACAGGGAACATTGGCCATGATTTCTTTTGAGTCGCCTTTAACTGTATTCTGATACTGCCTTTCACTATTTGGCATGCTACCTCCATCAATACCAATCTGTCTGGGAGAAATTTTGAAAGTGCATGAGGAGGTACTAAGCACCCATAAACCCTGATGTAGTAGAAATTTTCTTCGATGAACCAGTTGGCTATTTCCCTGAGGTTTTCTAAAACTGTCTTAGAGATGTGAGGAAGATCACAACCATAAAGCATTTTATGAATTGGTATTATTACGAAATGACAAATTTGGTAAAATGAATATTTTTCTTTTTCTTCCCATAGCTCTGAATGATACTCATGAATGGGTTGGGGGTAGGTTATGTTCCAACTCCAATTCATCAGAGGGAACGGAGTCAAAAAACAAATGGCATCCATTATGTGTGTTGACATGTAAAAGGCCATTGGTTGACCTTGGGTTTTTGCAGCTTTGTAATTTGAAACCTATTTGGCCAAGTTATCAGATAAAATATTACTCCAGTTGAAACTATACCCTTCTGATGCCTCCTCTAAAAAGGGTACTCATTCTGTGGGAAAATGACAGGGATTCTTTTTTCCAAAGCATCTGCACAACATCATGGCTACATAAACCATATATTCATTCAAAGACGCAGTAGCATAATTTCCATGAGTGTTGGCCCTAAATTTTGATGAACATCTCCACCATCCTTTGATTAAATTGGGATAAGTCAGGTCTGCCTCAGTACTCTCCTTCCTTTGAAATTCAGCTATAAACTCGGCATTGTAAATATGTTTCGGATTGGGTGAGAGTATGTACATTACTTGGATATGTTCAGGTTTGAATGAGTCGATAACAACTGACTGACCATTTAGAATACTTCTCGTCAGAATATCAACCTTCTCTAGAGCCCAAATGATCATGTTGTTGTATGCCACGAGCCATGGGCGTGCTACAATCTTGTGAAGCTCGGATTCAGCTATGTCCCGAAGGTGAATCTTGGAATCATTTGGGGATTTTTTTATTTCATAGTCCAGAATTTCATAGTTTTGTCTCCAGGATTTAATCGAGTCAATAGTCTGTGGTGTTGTGTCGGATATGATATCTGCCTCTAGACTGCAAATCTCAGTTGTATCTCCACTCTTCTTAGGTGCTTTCTTTGGTGCCATGAATTTCGTATCAAAATGAAAACCTGTCACAGAAGAGAGGTGTATGAGTTTAGTTGAATGCATCTTACACCTGATAGAATGAACCGTGATAAGTTGTGAAACAAAGACCTTTAACTCTCTTTTAACTCATTTAATGGTGAAGGTATTGACAAAGATGACAAGAACTTACTACATTAAATGCAGTGAATATTTCTGAGATACGCATTAGTGTCACATAAATCATCAGTTATTCGTTATTAATGATTGCCATATTTTGGCAATCCCAGATTCAAAAATCGAAAGATTTCATTCAACGGTACCGAAAATAAGAAAATACCTAAGAAGTTAAATTACCGTTAATCATGTTTTTAAAACAGATTTAGTTCAGTTTAAATGTTGATTATGGGTTTGAGACTTCACGTTTTGTGGTTTCGAGGATCGTGGATACATGAGGTATGTCATCGCTAAACCCCGATTCCCGAAATTGCGAAATCACGATGAGATTAGGTTAGGCCTTAACTTTCATAATAGTAAATTAATTAATCAGGATTAAAAACTAACTTCCATTCTTTCAGGAAATCGGGGATCGGGATTTCGTGATTCAATATGTATGGAAAAAATATGGTTTTGAGTAGACCCGAATCCTAAAAGGTTTAAAAAATGTTAAACAACTCCTTTAGGGTTTAAATTATCATGATTAAAAAATCACTTTATAGAAAGCGTGTCGGGACTTTTAAAACACTTTTGGTTTTTTTCCTTCGTTTATTTAAAGAATAAATCTTGTCGGGATTTCGGTACTAGGATTTTGGAAATGATAGTGAGGGTTATGCTTTATGAAAAGATGAAACCCGAAAAAGGAAGGTTTTAGTCTTAAAGATAAAAAATTTAAAAATTGTTTCAATAGTTTCGAAGAGGGTCCCTCTCATTTAATTTCGTATGCTTAAAACATTATGACATAGGGAAGTGAGAGTTTGGTTGAGTCCTTTGCCCCTTTTTTACTTATCCATTCTATTTCTCCAATGTCCTGGAATCCTGCAGGGTCCACACTTATACGTGGTTGCACATTGAATGATGAGATAAGGATTGAAGGATCGGGGCCTTCAACCACTTTAACCATAGCATCGCGGTATTCCAAATATCCCAAAGTATCGAGGTCCTTCCATGTAGCTCTGGACCTTGGCCCTATTGGAGCATACATTTTAACACCCTAAGCCTCCTAGAGTTTTGAACTCTCAAAATCTTAGGATCCCATTAGCTATTAGGTAAAAAAACTATGCACCAAGGGGTGACATGTGGAAAAATATGGAGATGACACATGGCCCAATCGATGGGTGACTCGTGTCACGTTCCATATGGCACATAAGGTCTATGAAAAGCATGAATCAGGATGCCACATGGCACACTACTATGGGTCCACGTCACCCTTAGTGACGTCATCATCCCACGTCACTCTGACCTTACAGTCTTTGGGAACATCCTACTTCTCCTACTAGAAGAATTTCCCAGAGTTCTGAAATCCTGAATTCCCTTCAACCAACCTTCCAATATCCTCTATCCAATGGTTGAGATAGGTCCACATGAGTCCCTATATCTACTGCCTTCGTTGCTTTGCGACTTCAACATTCAATGGTTTTGTTGTTTAGTTTCCTTTTTACTCCCAAACTGGTCTGCGTCGGACTGACCATGTCTAGATCTAATGGGAAAAATAGATATCTTGAAGTATCCTCGAATCGATGAACCTCGTTGCTTCATGACTTTGTCATTCCTGGGTTTTGTCATTTAGTTTTCTTTTTTCTATTGGAGTATGTCAATGTCGAACTGACCACGATGTAAATCCAATGAAAGACATTTGGTAGACGATAAGAGTGAAACGTGGCCCAATCAACTAGTGACATGTTTCAAGGTCCAATTGAGACATAAAGTCAGTGAAAGTTGCAAATCAGGGTTACACATGGCACCCATACTATGGGTCCATGTCACCCTTGGTGACGTCAGCATGCCATGTCACTCTGGCCTTCGATGCTTCGGTGATATTCTCATTCAACAACATGTATAACCTCATAGAGTAGGACTTTTATAAAGTTATTTAAGATATCCTTTTCACTATTTGATTGGACAGTTAGGAGAGGTTCCCAATCAATTTCCCATATCAATGGCTCATGTTAACTCGTGGGTTTGTCATTCAGGGTTTCTGGTTTTTTAACAAATTTTCTCTCCTGGATTAGGTCAATGTTGAACTGACCATGATGTAGATCCAATGGTCATGGGTGATCCCGAATAGCCTTAGATCTATGGCTCGTGTTACTTTGTGACCAAGAAGTGGATTAGGGTTTAACATGGGGACGAATCCCAGGATAACGAGTAAATGACCGCCAACTTTTGGTTCACCGTCTGTTGAAATTAGTTCAGAAATTCACCATATTATACCCATATTTTAGCCTCCAATTAAGTCATAACGACAAGCATTAAAACCTTTACTAGTTGCACTTAATGAGTAGAAACACTAATTAATATATTTATGAAACTAAATCTGCAGTGGAATTATATTCTAATAGTGGACAAAATATCCATAATGCACCATGAAAAATAAGGGTAAAACCCCAAGAAGAATAACACAAAAAATGTGACAAATTGAGGAGAAAGTTTCTTATTCAGCTTTAGGGAAATCTCTATGTATAACAACAACTTAAAATCAACATTTACATCTGAACTTTTACTCCTTCTAAGAAGAAAAACAACACAAATATCCAATGTACTACAGTCTAAAATCATAAATAGACTTCCAAGACAACTTGTATGAACTGTACAGTCACTAACAATAGATACAATATTGATTTTCATGCCCAGAATTAAAGTACAGATCCGTACCTTGCTTTATAGAATTCTTATCAGTAGAGAAAACTCCTAGAAACTTGTGCCAACACACAACAAAAAATTATGAGTTAGCTATAGCTGCAAGATAAGAAAAAGATTTTGTACGACCTCCTACAAACTGTATTGTATGGCCTCCACTAATGTTGATGCTATCTAGGAATGCATGCCAATCCTCCTAGGGATGTGTGCCTCCTCCTGGCTATAGAAACCCTTTCCCTCCAAGCTAAGAAAATTCCTTGGGATGCATGCCTCTTCAACTTCCCTCAATCTCTCCTCAACAAGTGCACCCTCATCTCCTAATGAGTTTCCTTTTATCAATTTTGAATTGTAACTACTATAACCCTTGATATCCCTCAAGTGATTCTTCACTTACCCTTGAGATCAACAGTCACGATTTAATCATTCATTGAGGTCACTTAAGTTAATAAAGTGACCCATAACATCATAAAGTCACTTTTACATTTCAAATTTAAAATACAAAACTTTATAAAGTCACTTTAGAAATTCAATTTAGTTTTATAAAGTCACTTTATAATTATAAAATCACTAAGAGATAATTTGCTTGGTCACTTCTGCATGCTGAGTGTTGCCAATGCAGAAGTACCTCCAAGCTACCATATATCAACACTCCCTCTTATCGAGAGAGGTACTTCTGGTATCACCACCATAATATGTATCCATATCATTAGCTTCCATAGCTTATCCCTCTATACTAGAAGTCGTTGCTCCCTCTAAACATGAAGCCACTACTCCCACTACATGGAAGCCTCTGCTACTACCTCTGTTGTACCATGAACTGAAGACATTCTCCTAGGAGACTGAACACTCTTTTAAGAATCCAAATATGTCAACTCATGCATGTTGATCCCCTTGAGAGTCCTGGAAGAAGACTGAGTTCCATGTATTAACTCTCTCTCTTGTGATACCTGCCAACTCTTCGATAGAAAATATGAGTCAAGAAATCCACTGGACCCCAAAACAGGTCTATCCAAAAACTTGTATAAGCCCTCATACTTGACACCAAGCATCCCTGTTATGTTAGTAGTTTCTCCCACAAGATATAAAAACACATGTCCACCTAGGAAAACAACTCCAAATCCACTCTCATCCAAATCTGACACAGAGATAAAGTAAAATGTCAAATCTGGAATATATAACACCTTGCCAACCTCCAGAAGACCTTCTCACTCTAGTTTGAATCTCACCCTTCCAACCCCCTTTACTGCAAGTTGTGGGCCAACTCCACAATTCACTCTATAGTCTGAGTCTATCTTTGTAAGATCGAGGAAAACTGACCTCAACCCGGTCATGTATTGAGAGGCACCACTGTGCACAAACCACGAATCAATTTCCTCAAACACTAGGCATTCAATGCCCATGGGACCAACCATGAGAGATAAATACTTTCAAATTTCTCATCAAAATATACAAATTGAGATGATGTTTCCACCTCTCGTTCTGGCTTCTTCTTCTTGTTGTTCAGACATTGACTACCATAGTGGCAAGTCTTGTGACGGGAAAAACATTTCACCTTGCTCATGTCCTTCTTATTCTCATTTCTCTTTGCCACAATAGAAATGTTCTTGTTGTATGCACCATCCAATACCTTTTCCCAAGACCCCTCCTAGATCTCCTCCTGTGTAAAACCATCCCACAATCTGCTACAGTCATAGAGCTTCTGTCTCCCCACCACACACTTGACGAAAACCTCCCACTCCTTGGTGAATCCTTTGAGGGCTATCTACACCAAATATGAGTCAGGAATGACTTATCCAACAGTTTTCAACTCATCCTTCACCTGTGAAAACCCTTCACCTATGAAAACCAGGTGAGGTAGGTGGCCACATTCTCTCCCTTGACCATCCTAGCTCCATGGAGCTTTTCTGAGAGATCCATTTTCTGGTTCTTGTTCTTATCCTCATACAATCCTTTCAGTGCAACCCACATTACATTGCCTTTATTTTTCTCAACCAAGTGTGGAATAAGGTGGTCTCTGACCCCATCCAAGATGATTATCTAATTCTTAGCTTCATTCACCTCATGAGAATCAAGATTTGTGGGATCTATAGGTATAGTTATAACAGTTTTCATAAATGACCACAATTTGTTCTCCTTGAGAAAACTATTGATTCTAACCTTCCACTGCAAGTAGTTGGAGACCCCCTCCAATCCATATTCAAACTTGATGCTAGAAGTCATCTTTGTCCACCTAACAAAGAGCCTTTTTCTATCTTCCTCAAGCAAATGTACCAACAAATCACTTGTTGTCCCAAGTGCCAAAATTCTTCCCACTGAACTTCAGAGCACCTTCTCTCATACCATGTTGAAATTAGTTTAGAAATTCACCATATTATACCTAGATTTCAACCTCTAATTAATTCATAACAACAAGCATTAAAAACTTTCATAGTTGCACTTAATGAGCATAAACACTAATTAATATAGTTCTGAAACTAAAGCTGCAGTAGAATTATATTCTAACAATGGACAAAATATCCATAATGCATAATGAAAAATCTGGGTAAAATCCCAATAAGAATAACACAAAAATTGTGACAAGTTGAGGAGAATGTTTCTTATTTATCTTTAGGGAAATCTCTGAGTATAACAATATCTTAAACTAAGCATTTACATCTGAAATTTCACTTTTTCTTAGAAGAAAAATAGCACAAATATCCAATGTAATACAGTCTAAAAATATAAACAAAATTCCAAGAAAACCTGTACGAATTGTACAATCACTAACAATAGATACAATCTTTATTTTCATGCCCATAATTAAGGTACATATCCATAACTTACTGTACAAACTTCTTATTAGCAGAGAAAACTCCTAGAAACTTGTGCCAATACACAACATATATTTTTGAGATAACTAGAGCTACAATGCAAGCAAAAGATGTTGTACGACCTCCTCCAAACCATACTGTAAAGCCTCCACTGGTGTTGATTCTATCTAGGAATGCGTACCAATCCTACTAGGAATGCATACCTCCTCTTGGCTGCAGAAACCCTTTCCCTCCAAGCTAAGAAACTTCCTTGGGATGCATGCCCCTTCAACTTTGCTCAATCTCTCCTCAACAAGTGCTCCCTCATCTCCTAATGAGCTGCCTTTTATCAATTTTGAATTGTAATTCATCTAACCCTTGATCTCCCTCAAGTGACTCTTCACTTACCCTTGAGATCAACGATTATGATTTAATCATTAATTGAGGTCACTTAAGCTAAGAAAGTGACCCATAACATCATAAAGTCACTTTTACATTTTGAAATTAAAAGACTCAACTTTATAAAGTAACTTTATAATTATAAAGTCACTAGGAGATAATTTGCTTGGTCACTTCTGCATGTTGAGAGTTATACCTCCAAGATACCAAATCTCAACACGGTCAAGCTACTGATTGGACATGTTATCTTTGGTGCATTTTGGACATTGCAATGTTCATTCAACCCGGATCTCCAGACTCCCAGAGTCCCTAATAAATTAGCTCCTTTTGGGTATGACCCAACGACCCAAACCTATCCTTCCATCTAGAATAAAAATTATCGTGGGTTCTTATGTACTTCGTGACTTTGTTTCCCTTCAACAAGGGATTCAGTACATGGATTTCATAGGTTGCAACCTTGGCCTGCTTTTGACAAGCATTATAGCTTCTGAACTTGAAAATACTTTGAATCAAGTGTGGGCGCACTTCTTTCACTTCTCCTGAAATTTAGAACTTAGAGAGTTATTAACCTTTACACAACTTACATAGGCTCTGTGCACCCTCGTACTACCTCTCCTGATCTTAACATACCTTTTTTCCAAGAGACCCAAAACATCAAGAAGTATAGACATGCATATATGAAACAGTGTCTATGGTAAACAAAATCACAGTTTATTTCCTTTAACTCGAGCCACCACGAGGGGGCTTACACATTTCCATGTACAAATAATGTTCAAACCATATAGTTCCTCACTTTATTAAATACACAATCAAGAAAAATAAAGAAAAGATGTATAATCATCAAACAAGCAAGCACATCCCTGAAATGTTCACGGGATAGTCAACCTTAATTTACAATTATAGTTCAATTTCATAGGGCATGAGAATACTTATCTAGAAACCAGATAGTGAAGCAACTGCTGAAAGGGGTTCCATTTTCCACCCAACTATAGGCACAACCACTCCTATATGTATTTACCAATGGCTACCCCCTAGCTATATCATGATGCTCTGAGAGAGACTGTTCCTTATGTTCAACGACAACTAGGGGTGAAGGCCACTTTACTCCTCCCATGGGAACTTGGCAAATTGGTTTTTTCTCCACCAAGAAAGGGGTTTGCAATGAGTGCTTCTTCAGTAACTCATCTTCTCTACAACCTCATTTATTAGGTTGGACTAAAAATGCTTCCCAACAAGTTTATGTACCCATAAAAAATATCATTTTTCAATTCTCTTCAGAACCAGTGAGTTGCACATGCTCTCCGTCTTTAGAAATGGTCACCAAACCCATTCCCCCTTGCATCCTCTTCCTCTGCCCATGCATTCTCCCTCTTTGCTTTACTTCCTATGCAATATTTCATGGGTCCAAATCCCCATTTCGGGGGTCAATTCAGAAAGTTTTCAGGTGGGTACTCTTCCCATCTCCTCATTGACTCTTGAGGAGGAATTCCCAACTACCAACCTGACTGGTAATTTATTTTTGTGGGTTAGAAGACTATTATTGGTCTGAATAATTTAAATCCAGTAAAGTATTGGTTTGGTGGGAGTCATCTCAACCATTTTCTATTCTCCTCACCATCTCTCTCATGCATCATGATCTACCTTGGAAAAAACCCTTCCAACAGTTATGCAACACTTTCCATTTTATTTAGTAACAAAAATACATACATTACCTTTTATAACAAAAAGGTTCATCAATTCCAACATCCACACATAATTCAGTCTACCCATAGTATTTTAGCAGATTATAGTTATATTTACAAGCCGGGGGAAACATGTGTATTACAATCCCCTCCCCCATAAAGGAACATCGTCCTCAATCTTCTACCTTTCGATGTTCTTTGTATGTACAACATTAAACAAAAATGGGTATGCATGTTTCATAGCATCCTCCATTTCCCGTGTAGCTTCATCTAGACCAAAGTGTTTCCATTACACCTTGACATGTGAAATGGCTATGTTCCTGAGTGAATTGGTGAATCATGCGATCTATTTTGATATCATGATAAAATACTACATTTAGTTCTCGATCATTGTCACCAATAGAGACCAACAACTAATAAGAAGTCAAATACCAATCGTCAACAACCTCCATCAAACCAGCGGGGATTTCTAGGATCCAAACATAATTCATCAACAAGCTCCAATATTTGAGCCAACTGGCTGTTTGTTTCATATTGATTAGATCTAAATTTATTTTTAGTCAATCAAATCAAACACCAGAAATCCAAACAAATCCTAAAGATTCCTATATTTTTGTAATTAGATATACAGTTATATTAGATATATCCTACTCATTTATGACAAGATATTTGTAAATAAACTTATAAATACTTCACATTTTGAAGTATTAAGGGTTGGGACCTGTACATAGGATAGGATCAACATTGTAAAGCAACTCACAGAGCCCCCTTTGATCATTTTTTAGTAATGCAGATGTAATTAGAGGATGCTAGTGTCACTTATGTTGGTGAAGTGCATCTGCCTTTTTATATCTTTTTTCACTGTTGTTCAACTATTATCCATAACTTCTGAATTATTCATCATAATATTAGGAGTAGAATTTGTTTAAATGTACACTCTCCCTATGGCTGTGAATAATTTCCATGTTTTCTACTAGAAGGTCAGTCCCAAAATTCTTGATTTCTTTGGTACAATCCTATCTTTTCAACTTTTCTTTCACATCACTCAACAATATTAATAATCCAACAAAGTTCCTATCCTGCTCTGTAATGTTTCTTGTAGAACTTGTCTTGATTGAACATGGTCTCTTTGATTCCATTTTCCAAATGGCCCATATTCCCTATCCCAACAAACAATTAAAAAAACCAAACCCTGCACTATCATAACTAGCCTAAAATTTCCAGCAAACAAAGCTAAATATTATAGAGAGATCCCTCTCTGAGTCTAGGAGGGATAGATCCTAGACTCCAAAGTGGTTTTGTATTTACCTCTATCGACTTCTTCCTCATCCTGACAAATTACAGAGTGCTAACATAGTGGTGACCATAATTAGGATTGAACATCTCATGTTCTTCAAAAAATAATATTGAGTTCTAGATCTGACTACTGATGGTGGACAATGATCAGACACAAGAAGGATAATCATCTATCTAGCGACTCCAATCGACTTCAATTCAAAGACTCCATTGGAGGAAGAACCTGAAACATGACAAGACAACTTGAAAAAAATTGAGTATTCAAGTTAGAATTTTATCCAAGATATAATAGGCTTTGTTTTTAATTATTTATTATGTTTTCCTGATCCTGGTCAAGAACTTATTGTTGAGACTTATGTTGATCATATTCAACCTGATGAGCCTCAAATTATTATGCCCGATCTTATTGTTGGGTATGTGTTATATTCTTTGCACGAGTAGTAGTGTCTGAG
>JZKD02S1866034.1:1458230-1470118 GCA_000966675.3 Picea glauca
CGAGCCACGGTGATAACAGTGCAATCTACAAACTCTGAACGAATTATACGTTGTATAACACTGTCGGTTGCAGTGTCCACAGAGGTTGTAGCTTCGTCAAGCACCAGGATGCGACTTCGTTTGAGCAGGGCTTGTCCGAGGCATACCAACTGTCATTGGCCAACACTCCAACTTCTTCTCTTTTATAAAACAGAAAGTCGGGAGGAGTTTTATAATATCGTGGAGACGCTAAAAAGGATCATGTCTTCAGTTCTAGTGAACTTCTATCCATTTGCAGGTCGGTTGGACATCCAACGAAGAGAATCGGGTCATCCCGAAGTTGACTGCAACGATAAGGGAGTGGAATTCATTGAAGCATCGACTAATATATCTTTTGAGGACATGGAAAAAGATGAGTTTCAACACAAAGCTTCTTCAAAGAGCTTGCCCGGATGCATGCAAACAGCTATGCCACGCCACTCCTCTCCATCCAGGTATCGAAAAATCACCACATGCTTCTCTATTTCTACAATTATGACTAATTAATAACATGCTTCAGATATTGCAGTTCACCACTTTTCGGGGAGGAGGAATTTGCATTGGAACGACTCTTCATCATGCTACCCTGTACAACGAGCGATTGGAATGACATCTTGTTATGTTCAACGAGTCTTCCAAACATCGACATGTGAAAGCCATGCCGGTGCTCAAGATCATAACATGCTACACGGGGAGATATTGATAATGATCACCAATCAAAAATAGATGTTGAATGGTCGGTTCAAGCACCGCGAGCAGTTAATGTTCCAAAATCTCATAAGCTTCTTCGACAAAAATAATTGATGGTCGAAGCTTTTTAAGAACATCCCGATACAAAGCTGCCCCAGTGGTTGTCATACCCACAATCTGTGATTCCCGAAGCGCTTCTAGCTAAAATGGTTATCAACGAGGTCCGTACAGTGAAAAGGTTGTGTGTTGAAACCCTGATTTCGGGTTTCGGGAAAAGAGAATTTGTTAATCCAACTCTAATTCGGTCAAATTCCCAAAATAGAGCAGTGTGTGAGTCCTCTTCGTGGATTCTCTCGCATGTTGTTGATAGGATTGTTGTGTCAGACGATAATGCTTCAACTGTATCTTCATCTATCTCCATTTCTTCATCACTGTCTTATCTGTGTAGGGCAGTGTGAGTGGGCAACAAAGACTCAACCTCAGCAGATTATAACTTCTACGAGCATTCCATCCTGTAATCTTTCAACATCTCCACTTTTCACAATGTCATACACATTATCCTCATTATCTGCGAGCCCATAGATGACAAAGGCAACATTGTGCTGAAGGGATCCATCTCTTGAGTCAAGAAGTTCTAGCAATGGTGGAAGTCCTCCATCATGGACTATGCCATCTTGGTTGTGTGTGTTTTGCGCTAGTCTGCCAAGAGAAAAAGCTGCCATAGGCCTGAGCTGAGCATCTGGGGATTGAAGCATTTTAATCAGAGGTCGCACTACACCTCATTGCACTATGTGAACCTTGCATTCTTGATCAATTGTGGCAAATTGACCCAACAACAGCGCAGCCTCTTTTTGGCTTTGCGGACACCTTGAACTCAAGAGCCCAATAACAAGTTGAAGGGCTCGAGCAAGAATAACCTCTCTCTTTATGTTTGCAGAAGAATGCACCAGATTTCCAATAACACCTACTGCTTCAGAATGAATGCTGACAGATTCAGATCGCAGCATTAAAATTGAGAGGGGAAGGGCATTATACTCCTCTATATGATTCTTGTTTGCCTCATTTCTAAGTGCCAGAGTGTGTAAGGCGCCTGCTGCTACTCATTGGACCTTAGAATCAGTTGATTCAAGAAAATCAACCAGAGGAAGAATCCCACCTTCAATCCTGCATCTGCTATACATCGTTGATGCTCCCGTTGCTGGCTCTCTAGGAGTGTTGTAAGCTTCTGTAGATCAATGGTTGCCTGTCCATAATCTCGTACAATCTTGTGTAATGTGGCTCTCTGAGAAATAGCAGTGAGAGACTTCAGAACACAAATTTTCTTCCCAAAAGGCCCTACAAGTCCTTCAGCAAATCAGATGCAAGTTAGAGATAATTTTGAAATAAGTTTGATGCGATTCTCAAACACATTGGGACGAAAACACTGAGTAGAGAAAGTTTTCAATATCTGTTACAACATAGGCTCCATCTAGGGATGGTACTTTCCCATAAAGTGCCAAGAACAGTAGACCAGGTGCCTTCATCCATTGGGCAACCTTACGCGAAAGATGTAATTCTGAGTTCTCCTTCCAGTGAAATCACCATCGAAAATTTTTAACGGAGTCGCCAGAGCATGTGCAACCAATATTTTCCTATGACCGGCTGCTCAACCAGGCCTTAGGACTATGAAAATGTCGTTCTCCCAGGGATAGATATCAACTTCAATTCCTCGGCAATGACGCCAAAATGTTGTCACTCGGAACTGAATTTGGGTTGCATGCAAATCAATCCCGAGGCAACCTCGAACCACTTTGGATTGGAAGCTGCCCGTCCCAACCCGAGAGGGATCTCTCGAAGAATGTCACAATATGATCTTCAGCAAGCGTGAAATGGTGGGCAGATTTATGGGTAAATGATAGTTTTGGATTTGTTTTGGATTTTTAAAGTTTGGGGGTTGGATCACGGAAACAGTCCATTGGGCATGGAGTCAAGTGAAAACCGAAGAAAAGAGATAACAATAATGATCGTATAAACTTGCGGAAAGTGAGGCAAAGTAAGTCCATCTTTCAGCGATTGATAATCATGATGCGGTAGCAGAAAAAGAAAAGGAAATGCCATCATAGTGAAAGCATCTATCAAGGATGAATTTTCACTACAACTTTAGAGGAAAACAAATTAAGGTTGATAACTATATACAGATCACTTTTATGGAACAAATTCTGATCAGTCACCATAGAATGCAACACATATATATCAACTATGGGTAAGGAGCATATAAAATGAATTTCAAACAAATTTAACACAGCTGAAAGAAGAAGAGATAAACAATATGATAATGACAACAGGGAAAACATACTGAAAGAATCGACCGTGATGAATCTCACAGTCTCAAGTAAATATGTCTTCTGTATTACTCCAATTCGGATTTACAAATTAACTTAGCATACAAAGAAACCCCTCTTCACAAGAGGTTTTTTCCCCAGCTCGTCCCCCGCCTCCTCCTTTTTTCTGTTACATCAATCCATCTTTTAAAAGAAAAATCTAAAATAAAACTCTTTGTGTTCCGGGAAATATGAAACGGTTTTCCTTCTTCGGACTGTGCGACTGTCGGATGCGCTGCCATTACTAATCTTTGACAAGTGGGGTATTTATAGCTGGGATAAATCTTTGTGTTATCATTGCGTTTGATTTTTCTTTGAAACCTCCAAAAATATGACACCGAATGTTGATTAGAGTGATACCCTGGCTATACACAGTCTCTAAGATTTACACACTGATTTAATCAAATAGATATGTAGATGGACCAACGTGTAGGATCGATCACTCCAGGTGGACTATTGCTTGAATCGATAACTGGGAAAGTAGCTTCTGGAACAACATGAGCTACCTAGAATAGCAAAGCTAATGTCCATCCAAGGATAAGTTGTGAAACTATATAGAGAACTGCACACTGATACACATTGTGATGGCTGAAAAAAGACGGAAGTACAAACATGTATATGGTGTACAGTATCTTGCCTCCCTATGCTATAGTTTCTAGACCAAGGTTTGCTAGAATATTTTCCCATGATCATCTAAATTTCATCCTCGAAATGCTTTTACAAGCCATATATCGAGATAGAATCGACCTCTAATTGCGGTTTAATGCTACCAAGTTAGAGGCACTGCCTGATCTCACAGAATACTCCTGAATGAGCTTTGAAAAGGCCGAGCTTTTGTTCTCCAGCAACTTCAATGGACTGTCATATTCCAGAATTCTTCCTTCGCTGAGTACCAGAACCAAATCGCTGTCAACTACAGTATGGATTCTGCGAGCCACAGTGATAACAGTGCAATCTGCAAACTCTGAACGAATTATACGTTGTATAACACCATCGGTTGTAGTGTCCACAGAGGCTGTAGCTTCATCAAGCACTAGGATGCGACTTCATTTGAGCAGGGCTCATCCAAGGCATACCACCTGTCATTGGCCAACACTCTAGCTTCTTCTCTTTTATAAAATAGAAAGTCGAGAGGAGTTTTATAAGATCGTGGAGATACTAAAAATGAGCCTCTCTTCAGTTCTAGTGGACTTCTATCCATTTGCAAGTCGGTTGGACATCCAGCGAAGAAAATCGGGCTAGCCCGAAGTTGACTGCAACGATGAGGGAGTGGAATTCGTTGAAGCATCGACTGATATATCTTTTGAGGACGTGCAAAAATATGAGTTTCAACACAAGGTTCTTCAAAGAGCTTGCCTGGATGCATGCAAATAGCTACGCCACACCGCTCCTCTCCATCCAGGTATCGAAAAATCACCTCATGCTTCTCTATTTCTACAATTATGACTAATTAATAACATGCTTCAGATATTGCAGTTCACCGCTTTCCGGGGAGGAGGAATTTGCATTGGAACGACTCTTCATCATCCTACCCTGTACAGCGAGTGATTGAAACAACATCTTTTTATGTTCAATGAGTCTTTCAAACATCGACACATGAAATCCATGGCGGCGCTCAAGTTCATAACATGCTACACAAGGAGATACTGATAATGATCACCAATCAAAAATAGATGTTGAATGGTCGGTTCAAGCACCTCGAGCAGTTGAGGTTCCAAAATCTCGGAAGCTTCTTCGAAAAAAATAATTGATGGTCGAAGATTTTTAAGAACATCCTGATACAAAGCCGCTCCAGTGGTTGTCATACCCACAATCTGTGATCCTTGAAGCACTTCTAGCTAAAATGGTTATCAATGAGGTCCGTAGAGTGAAAAGGTTGTCTACCGGAACCCTGATTTCAGGTTTCGAGAAAAGAGAATTAGTTAATCCAACTCTAATTTGGCCGAATTCCCGAAATAGAGTGGTGTGTGAGTCCTCTTTGTGGATTCTCTCGCATGTTGTTGATAGGATTGATGTGTCAGATGATAATGCTTCAATTGTATCTTCATCGTTGTCTAAATCTATGTAGGGCAGTGTGAGTGGGCGACAAAGACTCAACCTCAGCAGATTATAACTTCTACAAGCATTCCATCCTGTAATCTTTCAACATCTCCACTTTTCACAATGTCATACACATTATCCTCATTATCTGCGAGCCCATAGATGGCAAAGGCAACATTGTGCTGAAGGGATCCATCTCTTGAGTCAAGAAGTTCTAGCAATGGTGGCAGTCCTCCATCATGGACTATGCTAGCTTGGTTGTGTGTGTTATGCGCTAGTCTTCCAAGAGCAAAAGCTACCATAGACTTGAGATGAGCATCTGGGGATTGAATCATATTAATCAGAGGCTGCATTGAACCTCTTTGCACTATGTGAACCTTGCATGCTTGATTAGTTGTGGAAAATTGACCCAACAACAATGCAGCCTCTTTTTGGCTTTGCGGACACCTTGAACTCAAGATCCCAATAACAGGTTGAAGGGCTCCAGCAAGAATAACCTCTCTCTTTATGTTTGTAGAAGAATGCATCAGATTTCCAATAACACCTACTGCTTCAGAATGAATGATGATAGATTCAGATCGCAGCATTAAAATTGAGAGGGGAAGGGCATTATACTCCACTATCTTATTCTTGTTTGCCTTGTTTCTAAATGCCAGGGTGTGTAAGGTGCCTGCTGCTGCTCATTGGACCTTAGAATCAGTTGATTCAAGCAAATCAACTAGAGAAAGAATCCCACCTTCAATCCTGCATATGCTATACATCGTTGATGCTCCCGTTGCTGGCTCTCTAGGAGTGTTGTAAGCTTCTGCAGATCAATGGTTGCCTGTCCATAATCTCGTACAATCTCGTGTAATGTGGGTCTCCAAGAAATAGCAGTGAGATACTTCAGAACACAAACTTTCTTCCCAAAAGGCCCTACAAGTCCTTCAGCAAATCAGATGCAAGTTAGAGATAATTTGGAAATAAGTTTGATGCGATTCTCAAACACATTGGGACGAAAACACTGAGTAGAGAAAATTTTCAATATCTGTTACAACAGCTGGCATTATTAGACCTATTCAAAGTTCTTACTCTGCACCAGTGGTAATGGTATTAAAGAAAGATAGCTCATGGCATATGTGTGTAGATTATAGAGAGCTCAACAAGATCACTATTAAAGATAAGTTTCCCATTCCTGTCATTAATGAATTTTTAGATGAACTACATGGAGCAATATATTTCACAAAGTTGGATCTCCATTCAGGGTATCATCAAATTAGAATGAATGAAGAAGATATCCCAAAAGCAACATTCTGAACTGATTAAGGCCATTATGAATTTTTGGTCATGCCTTTTGGCCTTACAAATGCACCTTCCACATTCCAAGGGTTGATGAATTCTATTTTCAATCCCTTCCTCTGAAATTTTGTGTTAGTATTTTTTGATGATATACTAATCTATAGCAAGTACTGGGAGGATCATGTGTGACATGTTGACAAGGTTCTACAACTACTAAAGGATAAACAACTATATGCCAAACCATCCAAATGTTTCTTTGGAGTGAAGGAAGTAGAGTATTTGGGTCATATTGTATCTCATGAAGGTGTCAAGGTAGACCCTAACAATATTAAGGCCATGATGGACTAGCCAATTCCCAAAACATTGAAGAATATTAGAATATTTTTGGGTTTGACAGGTTACTACTTCAAGTTTTTTTGGCACTGTGGAAGAATAGAAGCACCTTTAACATCACTAACTAAGAAGGATGCATTTTCATGGACTCCATAGGAAACTAAAGATTTTGAACAACTTAAATAGGTGATGTGCAAAGCTCCTGTCGTAACCACTCCAAACTTCACAAAAACCTTTATTGTGGAATGCGATGCCTCGGTAAATGGAATTGGTGTTGTCCTAATGCAAGAAGGAAGACCCCTGGATTTTGAAAGTCGAACACTAAAGGGAAAGGACTTACACAAACCAATTTATGAGAAGGAAATGATGGAAATACTACATGCATTGAAGAAATGGTGTCCTTACCTAATAGGTAGGCACTTCAAGGTCAAAATAGATCATAGTCTTAAATATTTCTTGGAACAAAGACTATCTTCAGAAGAACAACAAAAATGGGTAACCAAGATATTGGGTTATGATTTTGAAATCATCTATAAACAAGGGAAGAAAAATGTTGTGGAAGATGCACTCTCAAGGAAGGATGAAGATGTTGAGGCCTTTCTCTGTTCTATCTTGATCATCCAACCAGATTGGATAATAGAAGAAAGGGATGAATGGAAGAATGATGAAAAAGTGTGGAATCTCATTCAAAGTTTGCGACAGGATTCCAGTACATCAGATACATTTACATGGAAACATGATTCACTATGGTACAAAGATCACTTATATTGTTTTAAGAACTCCCAACTCAAATAAAAGGTACTATTGGAATTGCACATCTCTCTAGTACGAGGGCACTCAGGATTTTAAAAAACCTACCATAGGGTCAAGAAGGATATTTTTTTGGATGGCCTTAAAACTCATGTTCAAAGGTTTGTGGCAGAATGTTTGGTTTTCCAACAAAATAAGGTGGAAACAATTAAGACCCTCAGTATTTTACAACCATTATCTATCCCAAGTTAGTGTTGGGAGGAGGTTTCCATGGATTTTATCACAGGGTTACCAAAGTCTGAAGGAAAGAGTGTCACCATGGTGATTGTTGATAGACTGACCAATTATGCACACTTCTGTGCACTCTTTCATCCCTTCAAATATAGTATAGCTTCCACTGCATTCATGGAGACAGTTAAAAAGCTACATGGAAGCCCAAAGATTATTGTAAGTGACAAAGATCCCATCTTCACTGGACATTTATGGCCAGAATTATTTTATTTTTTGGGTACTCAATTGGCTCATAGATCATCCTATCATCCTCAATCTAATGGACAAACCGAGATAGTGAACAAATTTTTGGAATTCTACCTTCATTGCTTTGTCTCTGATAAACAAACACAATGGTTCAAATGGTTACCCTTGGCAGAATGGTGGTATAACACTTCCTTTCATACTGAGACAAAAATGACACCATTTATGGCACTCTATGAATACCACCCTTCTTCCATCACTTCTTCTCTAAAAGAAAAATATAATGTTCAAGTAGTGGAATATCACATCGAGCATCAACAACAAGTTCTCCAAATATTAAAGGACAACCTGACCATGGCACAGAATCACATGAAACAACAAGTTGATCAACATCGTAGTGAAAGAAGTTTTGAAGTAGGGGATTGGTTGTTTTTAAGACTTCAACCATACAAACAGATGTCCCTCAAGCAATCCAATAAGGATAATAAATTATCACCAAAGTACTATGGACCTTATAAGGTGTTGCAAAAGATTGGTACTATGGCATACAAATTGGAGTTCCCGCATCTTCACGAGTACACCTAGTTTTCCTTGTTTCATGCTTAAATAAGGTTATAGGCGACAAGATCCCAGTTAGAAAGATCTATCTGAGGAATACAACTTTTGGGTGAGCAACATGATCTGCGATCCATGTTGCTCCTCGTTTTCCCAAAAAACATTGTTTAAGGCCTCAAAACGGCTCCGTAAGTTCAGGACCCGAAAAAACTGCTAAAAATAGTAAATTGTGCGGAAATTGAAAAACTAAAAGAAGCAATGGTGGGGGTCCAAGTGGAATAGGTGGGTGGCCACAAATATCCACCTGGATCATTCCTCCCCCCTTAAGAAGAAATGTTCCCCATTACATTGAGTTCCTCCATGAGATGAGGAAACTTATGTTGAACTTGGTCCCTGGTGAGCCACTTGCCTTGGTGAAGGATTTGGCATGCTTTGACAACTTGATATAGCGGTATCGTTTGTTTTCAGGTGTGCTTGATCTGTGTATCAATGATCCGATTAGTTCTCGATTGTTCCATGCAATCTAGATTTAACTCTATTGGTGTGACTTGTTCTGCCATGTTGGATGTGCCTAGTAGAGGTGGAAAGTAGGGTCGAAGGTGGTCCACATTGAACAATGGGTGCAGACCAATGAATGGAGGAATTTTGAGCTCAAAGACATTTTCCCCTACAGCCTTGGTGAGGGTGTACGACCCATATCGGAGTGGACGAAGCTTGTGGTGGGGTCTAGCGAGGCGCCCCTTTTGCAAATGTAGCCACACTTTATCGCCCACCTGGAAGTTGTGTGGCACCCGATGTTGATCATGTCACTGCTTGTACTTAGCATTGCCTCTGTCCAAGATGTCATGAACCTGTTGGCGGATGTGTTGAATGTGCTCAATGAAGCTATTTGCCTTGTCAACCTCAGACTGGACATGAGCTGAATCTTCCTGAGTAGCCACAAATGGCATGGCTATGTCAATGGGACATAGTGGCTGGAATCCCAAGCCCACTTGAAAGGGGTTGTGGCTGGTTGAGCTATGGAGAGCCCAGTTGTAGATGTGTCATACATAGGGGAGGATCTCATCCCATGTGCATGGATGCTTTGAATTGTACATGCGTAGAATATGTACAATCATCCGGTTGATGACCTCTGTCTGGCCATTGGTTTGCGAATGGAAAGCTGTGGACTTGATGAGCTTGGTGTCCAACATCAACCAGAGGCTGGACCAAAATGTACTGAGGAACCTACTTTTTCGATCTAAGATGATAGACTGTGGGATCCCAAAGTGTACCCACACTCATTCAAAGAAGAGTTTAGCAGTGGCTTCTGCTGTGATATTCTTCTTGCAGGCCATCATAATGGACATCTTTGAGAATCGATTGACAACCACAAAAACATAGTCATTTCCATGCTTAGTAGAAGGAAGGCCCGACATGTAATCCATAGAGATGGATTCTCAAGGTCGACTGGGGGTAGGAAGCGGAGTATAGAGGCCTTGCTTCTTGATGGTTGGTTTGGAAATGGTGCAAGCAGTGCAGGACTTGATGTACTTCCCGACATCTTATCGAAGGTTTGGCCAATAGAAATACTTTTGCAGTACTGCCATGGTTTTCTCAACCCTGAAATGCCCAGTGACTCGGACAATAGAAATACTTTGGCACACTCTCTTGAAGGAACACAAAGGTGTCCTAGGTGACACAGTAGGCCATCCTGGAGGTGAAAATTGAGTACTTTCTTACACTCCAAGAGTGTATTGTATGTGTGGCCGAATTTTGGATCACTTGTGTAGAGAAACGACCAATCGGAAGTCTCGTTCCCATAAGATTTGAGCACAGTAGTTAGCACCACGATGGGTGGTTGACTGAGGCAGTCTGCAACATTATTGGTTCTGCCTTTTTTGTACTTAATGTTCAAATGAAACTATTGCAGGTAGGTGGACCACTTCTGATGGTGATTGTTCTGCAACTTTCCTCGTGTCTGTATGAACTGCAGGGGTCGGTGGTCTATGTGGATGATTGTTTCCTTTCCCAAAATGTAATGCTTCCATTGCTGACAAGCCTGCA
Organism: Picea glauca; assembly: GCA_000966675.3. NCBI lineage: Eukaryota > Viridiplantae > Streptophyta > Pinopsida > Pinales > Pinaceae > Picea > Picea glauca. The sequence continues at coordinate 1,468,775 of JZKD02S1866034.1, forward strand.
CAATGGAATACATTTCTTTGTCATAAGTGGGATACTTTTGGACTGTGTCAAAAAGTGTCTCACTGTGATATGCCATTGGATGCCCATGTTGAGTAAGGACTACCCCAATAGCATAGTCAGAGGCATCTATCTCGATCTCAAATGGTTGTTGCAAGGATGGTAATGTGAGCACTGGTGCAGAGTAGAGGTGATGCTTCAACTCCCCGAACGCCTTCTGTTGAGATTCAGACCAATAGAATTTTACTTTAGCTCCTCCCTTGGTGACTTGACTCAAGGGCCCAGTGATATGAGAGAATCCCAACACAAACCTGCGGTAGAAATTGGCAAGACCTAAAAAGCTACGGAGCTCTATTAAGGTGGTTGGGGCTGGCCAATCTCGAATGACTTAGATCTTTCCTAGATCCACATGCACTCCCTACTCATCAATAATGTATCCCAGATACTGAACCTGGGTGCATTTCTCCAAATTGGCACACAACTTGTGTTGCCGCAGTGTTTGGAGGACATGTCCAATGTGGTGGAGGTGATCCTCCCAAGTATGGCTGAATATCAGAATGTCATCCAAGTACAACACTACAAATGAGTTGGTGAATGGCCGTAGGATGTCGTCCATTAGCCTCATGAAGGTTGCAAGGGAATTTGTCAACCCAAAAGGCATGACCAACCATTCGAAAAGGCCCTCCTTTGATTTGAATGCAGTCTTCCACACATCAGAGGCTTCGATTGGTACCTGGTGATACCCAGACTTCAAGTTGATATTGCTAAAATATTTTTCCCCCTAGAGTTGGTCCAGAAGGTCATCAATCTGTGGGATCGGGTACCTATTCCAGACAGTGATCTTGTTCAGTGCCCGATAGTCAATGCAAAGTATCCAAGTCCCATCCTTCTTCTACACCAACACGATTGGGCTCCCACAATGCGATGAACTCGGCTGGATGTGACCTTTCTACAACAGCACCTGAATATGCCTCTTTATTTTTTCATTCTCCATAATAGAGCACCGATAGATGGGTCCATTGGGCAGTGGTGCACCTGGAGTCAGATCGATGGGGTGCTTAACCTGGCAGTGTAGAGGCACCACTACAGGGGAGGTGAATATGTCCTCGTACTCCTCCACGACCTTATCCATCTGTTTTTTTCATGCAACAGAGCCCTATCTGGAGGTCATGGCCACAATCTTCCTCTTTCCCTGAGGGTGGATCATCAAGAAAAAAAATTTCCTGGTAGGTGGTGCTATCTCCAGTATCCTGTACAACTTATTGCCCAAAGTGATAATAACAGCACGAGGCCTAGACTCATACACAACATGTCACTTCCACAAGTACGGTTGGCCTAATAATACAT
>JZKD02S1866034.1:1470168-1483534 GCA_000966675.3 Picea glauca
ATAATACATCAGAAACATCAAGAGGAGCAATGTCACATAATACCTCATCCATGAAGGGCTTGATGTTGTAGGGAAGGCGACATTGTTGACTAACGTGGAGGTCCCGTCCTTGGTGAAACCACCCGATGGTGTATGGTTGTGGGTGTACTGTGGTCGGCAAGCCCAGCCGCTTCATGACCTCTACCAAGATGAGGTTCTTATTTCTCCCGCTGTCGACAATGAACTGCAACGGGGAACCCTTTACCCACATCTTGGAATGGAAGAGATGCTCTGCCTCCTCTTGATCTTCTGCTTCCTCCTTCTAGATCTTCATAGTGGCAACAGTGGCATTGGGTTCCGCATCGATAATATTCTTTCTCCTATCATTCCCCTTGTCAGGTTCTGATTCAGAGTTGGAGCATGCATTCGATTTAGAAGCCTTCAGCTCGGCTACCAGTGACTGTTTGGCCCGACACTCACTTGTGTTGTGAGTGGAGCTCTTATGGAACTCACAACACTTCCTCGTGTCCTTTTTTGGCTTCGTGGTGTATGAACACAATAAAATACAGAAATTCACATAAACATAGAGATGCAGTGGAAATAAGACTTCATTTCATTAATAACAAATGACTGAAATATGCTTACAGACAGAATGGAAATAAACTAGTTAGGGTGCTGGTAGCTTATCTCTGAGAAGAGATGTGGCATCTACTGGCCTCTGAACTATATTAAAATGAGGCTCAAAGGACTATTATTATTGAGAAACAATGGAAAACCCTAAACATCCAAAGACCTAACCCTAGGAGATGAAATGCCAAGACTATGGGCCCCGTTTGGGTAAGTTGGTACATCAACTTCTCGGGAACATAACTTTGGCATACGATCTTTGTTTGACGCATTCCATACCTCATTAGAAAGATCTATCCGAGGACTACAACTTTTGGGTGAGAAACATGATTTATGATTCATGTTGCTCCCTGTTTTCCCAAAAAAACGTCGTTTAAGGCCTCAAAACGGCTCTGGAAGTTCAGGACCCGAAAAAACTGCTAAAAATAGTGAACTGTGTGGAAACTGAAAAACTGAAAGAATAAATGGTGGGGGTCCAAGTGGAATAGGTGGGTGGCCACCAATATCCACCTGGATCAATAGGTGACAAGATCTCAATTTAAACTATATTTCCATAACTTGACGAGGTACGAAAAATCATATTGGAGCCTTAAGCCATCACTGACACAAGAATTCACCAGCTGAGGAATATATCCATTTCAGAGTATCTCATTAAATGGAGGAAACTATCGGCTAAAGATTCCAATTGGGAAGATGAGTATTTTATACAAAAGCATCCAGAGTTACTCAATCATTGCATACAACACTTGTCTCAAGGGGACAAACATGTTAATCCCTAAACAATGGCTCACTACCCCTTAATTGGGGCACATTACATTAGTAATGTTATTTTATTTATGTCAGCTTTAGTCCATTAGTTGTAATTATACCTCCTAGTCTCCTATATATACAAAGGAGACATTTGCATTTGGAATCATCTTGTAATTGAACATTTACGTGTGCATAAGGAGGTTTCCCCCTCAAAGAGGCTTATTATCTATATTTCTCTCTTTTTCAAGGCGTTGAGTACTTATTCTGAGCTTTTTCTATGCTATATTGATATTTGGTTCCTAACAGAAAATGATTGTTTTATGTATTCACTTCATGCCGTGGAAAAAGATGCAACTCAAAATCATCTTGTGGAAGAGCAATCAACTGATATAATATGTATGCTTGCTAGTTTTTATTATATGGATGATACACCCAAGTATGATAAATATGATGATGACTACATCAAGGTTGACTCTTCAAAGAAATCAACATCATGTTTTTGGGAGGAATAATCTCAGTTACAACAACTCAAATATGACAATCAACTTGTGCATATTAATCATGACAGCAATGAGGAAAATGTAGAAAATTTCAAAGTAATTGAAAAGTCTATGCCCTTCTATTTCTGCTCATTTAAATTTCCGAGAGGAATCTATAAGCAAGTAAACCCGCAAGTTTTCAATAGTAGGAATGAATAATTTTATGATGGGTCAATTGAAAATGTCATTTGTAATATGGAAGTTATTCTAGATCCGGAATTGCAACCCATGAGTTATATTTATTTTTAAACCATAAATGAATAAATGAAGCACAATTTTGCACCATTAAGTTTTGATTCATTTCATTTTTTGAAGAAAAATGCCACTAATATCTTAAAATCAAGGAATGGTAATCCTATAGAAAATCATGTAGCCTTATTTTTATCATTGCATAATAAATTGCATCAGTCATCTCAGTTTCTACATGATCCAATAGCTGATGTTTTGGATGATCTGTGTAGTCAAGGTCCTTTTCCATTAGCTAGTTATGAGATTAAAAACAGTCATGATAAAAACTTTATTAGGAAACCGATTTCATCGTCTTGTTCAGAAGAAGTTTCATTACAAATATATTATGAAAATTTGTAGTTAAATCAGAAGTTGTATGATGATATAGATAACACATGTGCAATATTCAATTATGACCTTGAATACTCTGAACACTAAGAAATAAGTCATATTTATCGTGATCCCATAGCTATCTATATGGAGGAGTTTTCCACTTCAAAATTCCAATCAATTTCTAGTACCACTTTTGTTTTTTATGGTTCCAAAGCTCTCTGTTGTGAGGATCAAACCAACAATCAGTTTCTAGTTCCCTTACAAGCTCTAGTTCTGAGTTTTGTTAAAAACAAGTGAAAGAGATGAGTCATTGGATCAACTGATGGATTGGATTCATTGGAATTTTTCCATTACCTAATTGAGCAATAATTTTAGTAGATTAGGGTAGGAATGTGTGAATAAGATCGACTTTGCGAGCATTCCTTTTAGCAATTTCTCAATTTGATTTTCGGTCTAGTTTCAGTTTTCAGTTTTAGAGTACAGTTCAAATTTTAGAATGAATTTGATTTAGTTAAGGATTGGGGCAGATTATCAATTGGTTATCAATTTCAGATATTTCATGACAAAGAAGGTTGAAGGCTTGGGATCAGCCCAATGAATCAGGCTACTTATTCTATGGTGTTCTTGGCACCTAACAAGGAGAGCACCATCCCCAAGTGGAACCACTATTATAATCGTATATTTCATAGGATCATATGGTGATTGAAATATCTTCCTTCGACGATTTTATGTGGTAAATGATATTTCATTCTGCAAATAATTTCCCAAAGGAGAAAAAATAGGCAGGGTATGCACAGTTAAATTGCACCCTAGGTTGATGAAAATAAGCATTAGATTATAATATAAAGTATTAAAACAAATATATTTTTTTTATGTGTCATTGGCACATGTGTTTACACAAATTTGGAAGGTGACATGACATTTTGTCATATAGAACTTAATCCTCGCGCTAATATCATCGGCAACATCCCCATCACCTATATCGATGGCCCTCATCCCTTTTCGGACCCCCTGACCTTTCTACCTTTAACGACGGGGGGGTCCAAGAAGTTTTTTTTCCCCCACCTACATGGCACATCTTCATTATTTTAGACCCCCCCTCCTAATACTACTTACCGCCTACACCCCCCCTCCGAAATACTCCTAAACTACCACTCCAATACCACTTACACCCCCTGCTTACACCTGTCCTCCACTTACTCTACCGCTCACCCTCTCATTTGTCACATCACCTCTCTGACTATTGTTCATACCTCTAACCTCCTGTATCTACTCCTCCTCTCACATTATGCCACTTATCTTCCACACTCCTCATACTTCTCACCCCTCGCATATAATTCTCCCCATTCACTACATGTCACCTTCTCACTGCTACTTCCTACATCCATCACCATGTCATCATATCCGTTAGCCAATTAAATTTTCCCACATGACCATTGACCTTCAGTTGGCACGTAATGATCTCGCATCACTAAAAACACATCGTGGAATCCAGAAGAAAAAATATCTCAGAGTTCAAACATCATCTAATCATCCATATCAAATGCAGATCAATGCCACTCAGGTACTTCAGATCTTGCAACTTGCGCAAATTTTAATCATGCCTCTATATGTAGGCAGTCACAGTTCCATCTTGGTCACCCTTCCACTTCATATTTAGGCCTTTAGGTAATAGCATTTCCATTGATTCATTTCACCCAAAGCCCGAAGGCCCTAAGTCAAGGTTCCTCGCACTCACAAATCCTAGTTCTATAATCATTGTTTCGAGTGGAAAGGTTCCTTTTTGTTTATTATTAATTGCAATTATTTCAAAAAGGCTCCTTCTACTTCTTGAGAAATGTGGACATTTGATAATCCACAGGATTTGATAAACATACAAAGGATAATAATAGGTGACAATAACAAGTTCATGGTGGACTCTAGCTCCAGTAAGGACAATGAATCAAGGGATATATTTTGATATCATGATAAAATCATACATTTAGTTCTCGATCATAATCACCAATAAAGACCAACAACTAAGCAAAATTCAAAGACCGATTGTCAACAACCTCCATCAAAATAGTAGGGATTTCCAAGATCCAAACTGAATTCATCTACAAGATCCAACATTCGAGCTACCTAGTAGTTTGTTTCATATTGATTACATCTAAATTTTATTTTTAGTCAATCAAATAAAACACCAGAAATATGAACAAATCCTAAAGATTCCTATATTTTTGTAATTAGATACACAGCTAGATTAGATATATCCTACTCATTTATGACAGGATCTTTGTAAATAAACTTATAAATAATTCACATTTAGAACTATTAAGGGTTTGGACTTATACGTATGATAGGATCAACATTGTAAAGAATCTCTTAGAGCCACCTTTGATCAATTTTCAGTAATAAAGATGTAATTACAGGATTCTCGTGTCACTTATGTTGGTGAAGTGCATCTATCTTTGTATATGTTTTTTCACTGTTGTTCATCTATTATCCATAGCTTCTGAATTATTCATTAGAAGTTTAGGATCATAATTTATTTAAATGTACACTCTTCCTTTGGCTGTGAATAATTTCCATGTTTTCTACTAGAAGGTCAATCCTAGAATTCTTGACTGCTCTGGTACAATCCTATCTTCTCAACTTTTCTTTCACATCACTCAACAATATTAAGAATCCAACAAAGGGACTATCCTGCTCTATAATGTCTCCTGTAGAACTTGTCTTGATTGAAAATAGTCTCGTTGATCCATTTTCCCAATGGCTCATCTTCCTTATCCTAGACAACAATTCAAAAAAGCAAACCCTGCACTATCATAACTAGCCTAAAATTTCCTGCAAACAAAGATAAATATTATAAATATATCCCTCTCTGAGTCTAGGAGGGATAGATCCTAGAATCCAAAGTGGTTTTGTAGTTACCTCTGTCAACTTCTTCCTGAGCCTGAGAAATTATAGAGTGCTAACATAGTGATGACCATACTGGGGACTGAACATCTCATGTTACTCAGAGAAGCACATCAAGTTCTAGATCTGATTACTGATGGTGGACAGTGATCAGACACAATAAGGATGAATCATCTACCTGGTGAATCCAATCGACTTCAATTCAAAGACTCCACTGGAGGAAGAACCTGAAACATGAAAAGACAATCTGAAAAAATTAGGTATTCAAGTTGAAATTTTATCCAAGACATAATAGGATTTATTTATAATTATTTATTCCCTTTTCCTGATCCTAGCCAAGAACTTATTGTTGAGACTTATGCTCATCATCTTCAACCTGATGAGCCTCAAAATATTAGGCTCGGTCTTATAGTTCTTGTACATACTCCTACACCTGTTAAAATTCCAGATAGATACAAGCCTCTTGTCTTACTTCATATACTCCATGATTTCCCAACAAATTATTAAAAATATATTCCCGGGTTTGATGGAGAATATGGTAACATTACTACTGGAAAAAAAATTTAGGGTTTTGAAAATTTTCTTGACCTTTTTGAGGTTGAAGAAGATGATTTATGTATCAATATTTTTTCTCTATCTTTGCAAGGTAAAGCTAAGGAATGGTTCAAAAAAATTCCAACTACAATAATTTGTGATTTCAATGAGTTTTTGAAAGTATTCCTTAATAAATGGGCAGTCAAGAGAAATATTTTTCTCATTCTATAAGAATATGATCATTTGAAAATACATCGAGGAGAAACATTGTAATGCTTTTCATCTAGGTTCAATCAAGTTTACCATTCAATGTGTGATGATATAAAGCCTCCTCCTGGTTTGTCTCTCTTACATTACCCCGATGCCTTTGATCTTAAAAGGGCATTTCATTTGAGAGAAAGGAACACTACAACACTTGAATAAATGAAGAACAATGCAATAGGTGTAGAAGATAATCTGTCAATTTAAAAGTCAAATTTAAAGGTGTTAGCACTCTGTAAATTTTGTCCAGCTGAATAGACAAATGACAGAGGTAATTGTTTCAACCAGCTTTAGAGCTGAGGGACTAGCCTGCTCAACTCAGACAGGGATCTCTCTTGTCACTTGATATTTCTTCGTAAATTGGTGGCTAGATTTGGTTTGTCTTGGAGGGTTTTTATAAAATAACTGAAGAAATGAAGATAACATTTGGGCCATGGAGTCTACAATGAACAATGTATTATCAAGAAACAATAACTATCAAGAGGGAAAGGATAAATGAGGCAGTGAATATGAGTTTATATATTAAAATTTGCATGGCATCAGAGGAAAAAAGAAACATACAACTACATCAGAACATATTAAAATAAATTTTGAATTGGTTGAGAAGAAGTACATGTAGTCTAAATCGCTTAAGCCAAGAGCATCGTAATGATGAATTCTGGTTTTTTGTTTCTCCAATTTAGATAGATGAAAGCGTAAACAAAATATAATATTATAGGAATCACATACTATGAAAGAACACAAGACTCATATCACCACCAGTTAGAATCTTTTCGTAGACAGTCCAAAATCCCCTTTGCATTTTTATATTCATTCTATCCCCAAAGTTTACAAACGTTTTCTTGCTCAGAGGGAAGGCTCCTATTTTCTCCATGCTTTCTATATTCTTGATATAATATATATAGAGAGATAAATTACTTGTGGAATTTAAAATGTTTAGACTTCCCCATAATTCTAAAAATAGAGATCAGTTACAAAAAGGAGTGATTTATAACAACAATCATCCTAATTTAAAGGGACCGTTACGAACAAGTTTGTCATATCTGGCACCTTTTTCTTCAACACCCATCTGTCCAAAATTTTCTGGGATGTACTTAATCCTACCTGGGAGTTCATTTCAGCTTGGTGATTTCCTCCTTCAGAGTGCTCAACCAAGCTAGTTGATTTTCTCCAACACTCTCCATCGCCTCAACTTTGATTTTCGTTCTCTGTCATTTTCTTCGCTTCTTCTTCGTTGCCTACTTGTATATTTTGTTCATGTGTTCATTGATGATTAGGTCCCTCATAATAGGGTTTAATCTAACCCTCAACTCTAGCTCAGTCATGGGTTCATTATGAAATTTAGTCATTAATATCTGCACAACCCACCTTTCTTTCTCATTTATTGATAAGCTTGACACATTAGTTTAAAACCTTGTTGTACTAGATACTGTTTGATTTACATTGTCCATGTCTTCCAATATTCACAGAGACCGCTATTTTTGTCTTCCTTAACTCTATAGAACTCAGGTTACTTCACTTGTGCATGGGACAACGATTTCCTGGACTAGAATAAAGCTACCCATATCTGAAGATCGATATTCCTTGAATCCTAATCATGAATTACTAACAGGGTACGTTGGTTTTCCATGCTTCATCAATATACTTCGAATGATGAACTTTTGAGTTAGTTATATGACTATGTTCACTTGACATGTCGGACGGGAAGTACCCGAACTAGTGACGTGAGGTGATTTGACTAGCTGTCACCGCCCCCCACGAGTCGTCAATTTGACACATTAGACCACGTGAAATGAGGGCTATTGGGAAAATGGGTTTAAGAAAACTTATTTTTGCCCCGATGCACTTCTAAGGGTGCCACGTGTCCACTACTAAAACCACAATGGTTTGCCCTGGTCTTCCCTCACATAATTAAGTTTCATGTTAATTCACTGTCCAATATGGGCCTCAACTATTTATCTGGGATGCTTCAAGATCAACGTTCCGTAGGAATCCTTCCTTCGTGCTTCCACTCTATTTGTCCAAATTACCTCCACATATGACATGAGCCTCCAAATGATGCCATTTCTCTATATTTTTCCACATTACCGCCACATATGACATGAGCCTCCAAATTTAAACATGGATTTGAAGAATAATCATCATGGTAATATCATAGGCTCCAACTAGGGATGTTATCATCCCCGTGAGGTAGAAAATAATTGTAGACCCGTTGCCTTCTTCATTGGGATTCCTTCAAATGTATCTGGGCATCCTGTTACATCTTGGAGACTGAATCATCAAATCTTAAAAATAGATTTTTCAAACAACTTTCTACTAGATGATGAAAAATTACTGCTAGGATCTAAATGTACATACTACTGGAAGTTTGAAACACTTCTTGATCAACAAGCTTATTCACACACTCCTACCTACCCTAATTGTTGAAAAGGAATTGTTAATCAAGTGAAATCATAATCCCAATGTAGCCATGACAACATTCTATCTGCCATTCATTTCTTTTTCACTTGCTTGTTCTGAAACCTTTTTTATGACGATACATTCAAAATTTTATCCATAAGTCCAATTCTTAAAATTTTTGAAGGGGTTGGATTGTTCACTTCCTCCAACAGGATTGTAGATGGATCTTCTAAGATATGCATAAAATAATCATCACATTTCACTCCTTCCACTGCATTCCTGCTTTCAGCTGGTTCGACTTGTTGACTTCTATTGAAAAAATGACATTTTTGTTGAGAAGTCTGGTAGTAAGTATTTCTTGAGTCACAAGGAAACAACGGTTGGAGAACATCATCTGATGTAAAAAGACTCACATTTGATACAGACATTGATTTTTTGTAATCCACTATTATTGGTAAATTCTAATTATAAAAATTTTCCATATAATGTGTCTCGGGATCATGAATTATATGGAAGAATGTTTCTTTTTTAGGAGTTGAGATAGAAGAGAAAGATTCCTCAACAAGTGTTTCCTCGTTTCTTGGAGTCTTCATAGGTGAAGTTTCAAAATCTTCATCCATGTCTAGGATTTTTAGAAATAAGATCACTATGTCATTTTCAAGGGAAGAAAGGCAACCCTGAAATACTTTGTTTTGCTGGGAATATTGTTGAACATCTGCATTAGTTTTAGGAGAAGGAAAATGACCTTCAACAACAATTTCTTGATTAGATTATTCTTTAATCTGATGGTTAAGTGCAGGTTGCTACTCCGAATTTTCCAAGTAATGGCCTTTTAATGCATGTGAGTGTAGTTGGTGTTCTTCAATGATAACAACCTTTTCATGTAAAACAATATTACTTTGAATACAGTCAGAACTCCCTATTTTCTCTGAAGTCTCATGATTTTCTCTTAACCATTCAAAGGAAGAAAAACATAAGGGAATATATTTTTTTATCTGTAAGTTCACTGCTTTCTTCACTTTCAATGTCATGCTTGGATGCTTTCTTATTTGAAACGCTATAGAAATTTTTTTTCAATAGTTCAAATGAGGGAAAACACAATGGCAAGGTTATGTTACCTGACTCAAAACCTTCTTCATTTTCTCCAGTGTCGTCATAGGTACATTTCTCCATTTATTTGGATTGTTGGACATGGCCATTTTCAGATTTGTCTTCGACCAATGACTGCACTTTTGAATTGACAAGATCTTCCACAAAACAAGTAATAGGGTCATCAAGATCCTGAGAAAAGTGATGCAATATCTTGTCAATCTGTTTCGTTGGTTTGGTGTGACTTTGCATCAACACAAATTCTTTTGCTTCAATAATGATTTGAGAATTCTCTTTCAATAATTTGAATGCAACAAAGCACAAGGGTAGAAAATTTTCTTCAGCTGATCCAATACTTTTCTCTTTGTAACCGTGACATGTAGGTTGATTTATCTCACTGTGCTGCTGAAAAAGAAAGTCTTCAACATCACAATCCTCCTCATATTTGTCATATTTAGGAAAATACACTGTCTGTGCAATGTCATCTAACAAGAACAAATTGGGAACGTCAACATGTTCTTCAACAAACAGATTTGTAATCTCATCCTCTTGACCATCTATAAAAAAATACAAAAAACAATCATCCTTTTGCTTATCATGAGATGGATCAACACCTCCTCTTTCAACAGGTGGAATGTAATTTTTTGCAGAATTATTGGCATAAGAAAATGCAAGAGGACCTCTGGTGTTGTCGGTTCTATATTCAGGATCCCAATCAGCCCCTTTCCTTTCATATTCACTTTCACATTCTTGAGCATTTAGTCTCTCATTTTGAATTTGTTTACATGCTTGGATGTAGTGCTGAATGTCCTGAGCATCATAGAACATTTGTTGCAAAGAATTGGATCTTCTTTCCATAAGAAGGAGAGATGAATCTAGATGGAGAGTAGTTGCATAATAGAGCATGGCAGCAACTTCAGTGGGTCAAAGTTATTTGGGAAAATTGTGATAGATACTAGAAAACCTTCTGTTGAATATAGAAATAGTTTCATTGTCCTACTTTTCCAAAGAATATAACTCTCTAAGATGTAGGTCCAAAGATTTATTCTTGCCCCAAAACCTTAAAAAGACATCCTTCAATTCCTCCCATGAGCTAATTTTCTATGGCTAAACTAGTCTTTAGTGTCTCCTTTCAAGGATTGAGAGAAGGCACTCATGCAAACATCATCATGGTCAATCTCAAACATATCTATAAAATGCTCAAACCCTTGGATGTTTTTTTCAGCTGAGATGGTATCAGGTTTCCCATCAAACATAGGTAGGTACTCATACTATTTTGGAGGAAAATCATGATGGATGTGGGGTAAATTTAAGGGTCTGTATCTATGTTGAGTCTTGGAGGGTGTTGGATCAAGTGCAGGAGGTGAAATATCAACCCTAGTTTCATTAGGTTCACCAACTTGGTTATGGTCATCACATGGCCAAGATGAATTTTTTTATCAAAATCCGTGATACAGTGAGAATATGCATGTACAACTTTAAGGGGAGGATATAAAATTGCAATATTCTCATGATCATTATTAGAATGAAGAAGGTAAATAAAAAATTGTTGGGCATGTTCAAGGAAGGAGCAGAGGCAACTTATAAAAGACAATAAAATGCCTTGGAAAAAACTCAATTTTAAATACGTGTTTTCTTCCATAATGTATTTTCATACCTCTATCAAGGGATCTCATTTTCTAGTGGAGTCTTGGAATTATATTTGAAGCTTGAGTGGAGTCGCCAATAATGTTTTGGAAGGGGATTTTGTATTGAGAGTGGAGTCGCCATTGAAAATTTAAACTTTTGTATTCTTCTACTGATGGAATCACCTTCAAACTGATTTTTTGATGTGTGGAGTCACCAGAGAAGAAATATAGCCAATATGTGCCCAAGTGTCTACTGCTTGCAGACCTTAGAGCTTCAACCATGTCATTCTTTCCCAGGGAATTTTTTTTTAATTTCGTCCCCAGTAATGGCGCCAAAATGTTAGCACTCTGTAAATTTTGTCCGGATGAATAGACAAACAACAGAGGTAATTGTTTCAACTAGCTTTAGAGCTGAGGCACTAGCCTGCTCAACTCAGAGAGGGCTCTCTTTTGCCACTTGATATTCCTTTGTAAATTGGTGGCTAGATTTGGTTTGTTTTGGAGGGTTTTTATAAAATAACTGAAGCATCCAAGTGTTTCGACTCATGCCTGTTGAGTCCCGGAAGAAGACTGAGTGCCATGTATCAACTCTCTCTCTCGTTCTACCTGCCAACTCTCCGACATAAAATATGAGTCAAAAAATCCACTAGACCCCAACACAGGTCTACCCAACAACCTACACAAGCCCTCATACTTGACACCAAGCATCACTATTGTGTCAGCAGTTTCTCCCACAAGATATAAAAACACATTTCCACCATGGAAAACAACTCCAAATCCACTCTCATCCAAAGCTGACACTGAGAGAAAATTAATTGTCAACTATGGAATATATAACACCTCACCAACCTTCAAAAGACCTCTTGACTCTAGTTGGAATCTCACCCTTCCAACCCCCTTTACTGCAAGTTGTGGGTCGGCTCCAAAATTCACTCTGCAGTCTGAGTCTATCTTTGTAATATAGAGGAAAACTAATCTCAACCCTATCATGTGTTGAGAGGCATCACTTTCCACAAACCATGAAGGAATGTCCTCAAACACTAGGCATCCACTGCCCACGTAACTAGCCATGAGAGAGAAATCCTTCTCAAAATTTTCAGCAAAATCTCCAACCTGAGCTGATGATGCCATCTCTAGTTCTCACTTCTTCTTCTTCTTGTTCGGACATTGACTAGCATAGTGGCCAATCTTGTGACATGAAAATAATTTCACCTTGCTCGTGCCCTTCTTATTCTCATCGACCTTTTCCACAAGAGAAACATTCTTGTCATCTGCACCATCCAATACCTTTTCCTGAGACCCCTCCTAGATCTCCTCCTATGTAAAATCATCCCAAAATATGTTCCAGTCATGGATCTTCTCTCTCCCCACCACACACTTGATGAAACCCTCCCACTCCATGGTGAAGCCTTTGAGGGATATCTACACCAAATCTAATTCAGGAATGACTTATACAATAGTTGTCAACTCATCCTTCACTTGTGAAAACTGGGTGAGGTAGGTGGCCACACTCTCTCCCTTGACCATCCTAGCTCCATGGAGCTTGTCTCAGAGATCCATTTTCTAGTTCTCATTATTATCCCCATACAAGCCTTTCAATGAAACCCACATTACATTGGTTTTCTTTTTCTTAGCCAAGTGTGGAATAAGGTGGTCTCTAATGTCCAACATTATTCTTTGATTCTTAGCTTCATTCACCTCATGAGCATCAAGATTTGTGGGATCTATAGGTACATTTACAATGGTGTCTGCAAACAACCACAATTTGTTCTCCTTGAGAACACTACTGATTCTAACCTTCCATTGCAGGTAGTTGGAGACACCCTCCAATGTATATTCAAACCTGATGTTGGAAGTCATCTTTGTCCACCTAACAAAGAACCTTTTTTTGTCTTCTTCTGTTAAGCCCTAATATTGGCTCATTAACCCTTAATTGGGGCATATTAGATTAGTAATGTTATTTTATTTATGTCGGCTTGCTCATGAACCCTTAATTGGGGCATATTATATTAATAATGTTATTTTATTTATGTCGGCTTTAGGCCATTAGTTGTAATTATACCTCCTAGTCTCCTATATATACCAAGGAGACATTTTCAT
>JZKD02S1866034.1:1497219-1515889 GCA_000966675.3 Picea glauca
GTATCCCTTCATTTGCTGGATAATAATAAAGGAAGGACCTGGCAATTTCTCTGGTGGACGTAGCCCACACTGGGTGAACCACGTAAACCTGTGTCTCTCTTGTATTGTGTGTCTTCTGTGTTTTTGTTTCTAAATTTCTTTTATTTTTATTGCTCCATGGTCCTGTTTTTCTAACACTATACTCCATGATTTACCTACAAATTATTACAAATATGTTCCCAAGTTTGATGGAGAATATGGTAACATCACTGTTGAAAAACACATTCAAGGTTTTGAAAATTTTCTTGACCTTTTTGAGGTTGAAGAAGATGATGTCTATATCAGTATTATTTCTCTATATTTGA
Source organism: Picea glauca (assembly GCA_000966675.3). Lineage (NCBI taxonomy): Eukaryota > Viridiplantae > Streptophyta > Pinopsida > Pinales > Pinaceae > Picea > Picea glauca. The sequence continues at coordinate 1,497,564 of JZKD02S1866034.1, forward strand.
AAGGTAAAGCTAATGAATGGTTCAAAAATTTGTCAACTGCAACCATTTGTGATTTCAATTAGTTTGTGAAATTCTTCCTTAGTAAATGGGTGATCAAGAGGAATCTTTTTCTCATTCTAGAAGAATATGATCATTTGGGAAGACAACCAGGAGTGCAACACTTTTCAACCAAGGTCAATCAAGTTCATCATTCAATGCCTGATGATATAAATCCTCCTCCTAGTTTATCTCTCTTGCATTACCCTAATGCCTTTGATCCAGAACTGGCATTTCATTTGAGAGAAAGGAACACTACAAAACTTGAAGAAATGCAGAATAGTGCAATAGGTGTAGAAGCTAATTTGTTGATTAAAAGGTCAAAGTTAAAGGCAAAAGAGAAGGAGCATCTGGCATATTCATAAGTGAAACTAGACATTCTGGCAAGCAAAATGAAACAAATGATGCATAATATTACCATGATAAATGAACTTGTTATTCAAAAACACCATGTTCCATTTTTGGCAGAAAAAGAAAGGGTCACTATTCCTAAACATTTTGTTTTTTATCATGGGTATCATAGATAAAAAAAAATGTTAATCCCTAAATAGTGGTTCATTACCCCTTAATTGGGGCATATTACATTAGTAATGTTATTTTATTTATGTCGGCTTTAGTCCATTAGTTGTAATTATACCTCCTAGTCTCCTATATATACCAAGGAGACATTTTCATTTGGAATCATCTTGTAATTGAACATTTATGTGGGCATAAGGAGGTTGCCCACTCAAAGAGGCTTATTATCTGAATTTCTCTCTTTTTCAAAGCATTGAGTACTTATTCTGAGATTTTTCTATGCTATATTTATATTTGGTTCCTAACATATGGTATCAGAGCTCAAGGTCTTGGGGTTTCGCTGCTACATCTGAGACACCTTGGAATTTTCTATATAATTTTTTTCTACAATGATTTAGAAGGATTGGCTTGGTTGATATTTAGTAGACAGATCAATTTATGTTGGGTTAAAATTTCATCTCCTAAGGCCTTATACTTTCAGAGATACAACCTTTCTAAGATAGGGTTCTGGAATCATTCTGAATTGCATCATTGTGAAATTTTCTCTCTAAACGTTTTTATGTAATGTTTCATACCTTGAACCTCAGAGGATATTCAAATAAATTAGTAAGGTATATGTGGTAACAATTTCATCTTTTGGGTCATCTTATATTTGTAGATACACCCTATGGAAGACAAGGTATCTGACTAGTCCTATTGACTAGTCTCAAGAAGGTGTTTCGGGTAAAACAATCATAACTTCTTCCTAGTGTATCAAAATTGAGTGAAACTAGTTGCATTGGATATTGGACAGACTATAGTAGTTCTGGTATGAGTTTTATAATTTTATGTCAATTATTTTGTGTGGGTAATGCTATACAAGTGAGATCTCCTGGAAAGGAAACAAATCAGCAAGTTGTGGGGAAGTTACCGTAAATTCCACTTGGCACATCCAATTTTGATCAGACCTGTGGAATTGCAGAGAAGAAATATCAAAGACCTACAAAAAATAAAATCTCATACTCATAAGGGCCTAAATTTTGGAGATACGATAAAAGGAATATTGTCTAGCAGAACCACCTCAAAATCAAGGTTTAAAGTGATACTTCGCCAACATGCCACCAAAAAAGGGAAATTCTACACCAAACAAGCTTCCAGAAAATCCTACTTGGACTGTTGATGAAGGTGAAGAAATGCGTAGGGACATAAATGATTCAAAAAAGAAGACAGTAACAAAAGATGAACTACAAGAGATGGAAGCTAAGTTGTAGGCAATAAATACTAAGATGGATGGTTTAAAAGAGGAGATCATGGAAGGATTGAAAAAATTCGTAATAGAGAGGACACCTGAAAGTGAAAATGTATCCCATGAAATTCATGATGAGTATTGATCTAGATGGATATCAGTGGCCACCCACCTTTTCCAATTGGCTCAAAACAGTTTTTTGACAATTTTGGCAATTTACTATTTTTAGTAGTTTTAAGTTTTGGGACCATTTTGAGTGCCTGAATGAAGTTTTTTCGGGATAAAGATTCTCAATGATAGACACTGGCGTGATTGATCCCCCAAAATGAATATCCTTGGCGATACCTTTCCAACGGGCTATCACACGACTAAAATGGAGAACATATGCAAACGCTATGACCCCGGGAAGTTGAAGTACTAACTTACCCAAACGGGGCTCACGTGACTATTGGCACTTCATCTCCTAGGGTTAGATTTTTGGATGTCTAGGGTTTTTGGAATTGTTGTTTATTGTAAAAATTCCTTTAGAGCCTCATTGTATTCTTATTCTTGTGAATGAGTGTAGCCATCACATCTCTTCTCAGAGATAAGCCACCACCATTCCAACAAGCTTGTTTCCGCTACATTTTATAGTTTCAACTTACTTATTTATTGAATAGAAAACCAATTTTACTGTATCTTTTTTATTCTTTGTTAAGCACTTGTTAATAATCTATATTCATATTGTTCTTCTCATAAAATCTGGATCAGTGGTATCAGAGTGGTCTACTCCTTGTCATCTTAATGCATGTCCCGAACGAGGTCGCAATACAAAGAGTTAGGTTTCAAGATTGTTTCTCTTGAGGATATAAGATCTCGCATGCCCAAGCGACCTCTCATGGAAGGAGAAAATAAATATGAAATGAAAGGAGATCCTTTCAAACTATTGATTGAGGAATCCCTCACGCAACACAAGAACGAGATGATGGATAGTTTCAGGTAAATCCTTCGGTGGCTACCAATAGGCAACGCATCTTCTTCGAACGAAAGCGTCACCCTCTTTAAGGTACAAATAAACTTCGATATTCATATAATTAAAGTTCATATATACATAGATGCTATAGACAAATGGTTGAATCTACTAGAAGGGTATTTTTCTATCCATAACTTTTTGAATAAAGAAATGATTACTTCTACGTTCCTCAAAGTCATTCCCCATGTCAAAGATTGGTGGGAAACTTTCTGTGAGAAAAAGGAAATAGAGAAACCCTCATTATTTTTAGTCACGACCACCTGGGAATCCTTCAGAGATGTTAATAGGGAACAATACTACCATGTCAGAAGTTATGATGACCTTTATATCAAATGGACCACACTACGGCAAGAAAGAGACCAAGCAGTGCCAGATTTCACAAATATCTTCCATACCTTGCGCACCAAGCTGGGTATCAAAGATTCGAAGTGACATCTGGTGCTCAAGTATCATAGTGCTCTACATAGATACATCCATATTGAAATGGAATTTATGGACATATCATCCTTGGGAGCGACCTACTGATATGTCATCAAAATCAAGCAGAATCTCAAACAAAAGATGAAACAATTTGGGCCTAGGAACCCCTCACAACAAAAGCCAGAAAAGAGTGGCCCAAACCCATAGAAAAAAAGACAAAGAAAATATGGACAATATCAGGACAACTAGTCCAAGCTGCAAGAAAATAAGGACACCAGAAAGACAAAAAAAGATACTGGGAAGTGGTGCGACTTCCATAAGAGCCCTTGGCATAACACTGCTAACTTCCACTTAAAGTAGTCGCTAGTGGCTGAAGTGAAAGCCTCTGAATCAGATGCAAATTCTGACTTTGAGATAGAACCAGAAAGGGGAGGACAGATCATTGACGTGGAACCCAGTGCCACCATTGCTACCACCAAGCTCCAGCTAGCGAACTAGATGAGTCAGAAGAAGGAGAGCACCTCTTCCATTCATATATGTGGGTAAAAAGAACCTCGCTGCACCTCATTGTTGATAGTGGTAGCCAAAATATCCTCATCTCAGAAGAGGTCATCAAGCGGTTGGCCCTTCCAAAAACACCGCACCCACAACCCTACAGCATTAGAGGCTCCGCCAAGGAAGCAATCTCCATGTCAGCCAACAATGTCGATTGTCGTACAACATCAAGCCCTTCAAAGATGAGGTATTGTGTGATGTTTCTCCTCTGGAAGTTTGTGATTTCATTTTGGGTCAACCTTATTTATGGAAACATTATGTTGTATATGAGTCTAGGCCTCATAGTGTTATTATTACTTTGAACAGGAAATTATACAAGATACCCAAGGTAGTCCCACCTAATGCTATTTCCTTAGTCTCATATGTGGAAGTTTGTCTTCTTCATGATCCGCTCTCACAATAAGTGAAATATCACAGTCGCATCCAGGTTCTCTGCAGACGACCTCTCCACACAACAGAAGTAAGTAGATAAGGTCGTGGAAGAATACTCAGATATCTTCTCCTCACCTACAGGGGTACCTCTGCACTGCCACGTCAAGCACCCCATCGATCTGACCCTCGGTGCACCGCTACCCAATGGGCCATTCTATCGTCGCTCTTTGTTATAAAATGAGGAGATCAAGTGAAATATCCAAGAAATGCTCCACAAGGTAAACATCCTTCCCAAATCATAACCTTGCGGGAGCCCAATCATGCTGGTACAGAAGAAATATGGAACCCGACAACTCTGTATTGATTACTGGGCTCTGAATAAAATCACAGTCAAAACCAGTACCTGATTCCCTGAATCGATGACCTCCTTGATAAAGTCACGGGGGCCAAATAATTCAGTAATATTAATCTGAAGTCTGGCTATCACCAGGTCCCAATAGAATAGACAGATGTATGGAAGACCACCTTCAAGTCAAAGGAAGGCCTTTTTGAATGGTTGTTCATGCCCTTTGGTTTGACAAATGCTCCAGCCACTTTCATGAGGATGATGGATGATATCCTGTGACCATTCACCAATAATTTTGTAGTGGTGTATCTAGATGACATTCTAATTTACAGCAAGAGTTGGGCCAAACACTTGCAGTATATTCAATAGGTTGTTTACATCCTGCGGTAGCACAAACTATATGCCAACTTGGAAAAATGTTTCTTCGGCATGGATAGGGTCCATTACCTGGGCTACATCATTGATCAACATGGCGTACATGTGGATTTTTGGGGCTTAGAAATGTCGTATTTTCATCCACCTTTCCCTTCATCATTCTTCACATTTCATCGTCCCATTAACTTTCATGATATCACTTTCATAAATATATTTGGGTTTCACCTTATTATTATCCACTTTGTTCATTTTAGTATTAAAAGGGAATTAGTGATTAAATATTATAAAATTGGCATGTTTTCATATATATCTCAAAAATGTGTGAGATTTTTCATGTGTAGGAATATGTGAAGGATTAATTCAAAAAGACTTCTCAAATACTTCCTCCACCATTTCAATATTCGAGGAGATAATTCAAGCCCATTACAAGGAGAAGATCATGGAGATTTGGTTGACATATCTTATCCAAAATATATGAGAGATATGTGTGAGGATTTGAAAGGGGTTATATTTTGTAATAATGGGAAATTGGTTGAGAGAAAAGTGGATCTGTAATTATGAGATGTTTATGTTCTTTTCAAAGCTCTCATGTATAAAAGAGAGTGCCCTCTCTTCATGAGAGGGGGGGAATTATTATGATGTAAGGTAGGTTCTTTAGGAGAGAATTGTTATGATGTAGATTTGATTCATGAAGAGACTCTTTTTGTAAACCTACTTGTTGAAGATTAATGGAAGTTTGAATTTAGTGATATTGTGTCTCTTAGAATTTAGCATCTGTTGATATAAAATATTCCATGTTGGCATCGGTAAGGTCCACCGATCCATCTCGGTAATATCATTGTAAATTGTTAGTGTGGATTTTCATTTCATGTATCTGTTATTTTGATTTCATGTTATTTTGTTTGATTTCACTATTTGTTGCAAAGTGTGTCAACGTAGGAACCGTTGGATCTCCATATTTCACCATACATGAGATTTAATGGAGCATCCCACTACACTTAGATTTCTTTCCCAAAATTGATTAGGTTACACCTTGCTAACACATGCACAATCAAGACCTCCATCTCTCACTCTACATGCACCTATAATGGAATATTGTGAATGCACAAAGTGTTAATTGTTGTTAGTTTAATTTCTCTAGGAGATAGAATCAAATTTCATCTTTTCCATTCATAAGACATCAATGAACAAGTCCATCACTTGAGCAAGAGATTTTGCTTGTTTATGAGTTTTGATTTCCAGCTTTCGAGTTGTGTGAAGATTGTTATTTTTAAAAGTGTGTTGGTTTCTAAATGGTTTTCTTATCTAAGCTATACTAAACAGACATAGGAACCTATCTTTTATTGACACATATTGTGCATCAACTCTACTGATTACGAATCCTGGTTGATAATTTATGTTTGGTAATATATTATGCATATAATTGCACCAACATTTTGGCATTGTTGCCAAGGAGTTGTAAACGATAATAGGTAGCATTTGAATTAGAATGTTTTAATGATTTTGGATTGGTTTTATGGATGAACTAAGGGCGGAGATAAGATGGTAAGATGAGAGGTAAGAACCTATGCATCCACTTTAGTGGGGTTGCTCCAAAGTTAGGTTGTCCTCTACCTTTTATGTAGAAGTGTGTTTCTCCTTATTTTATGCAAAAGTGTGTTTTTATTTATGAAAATTTAGTTTTTATTTATGATGAGCTAACTTGTGCAAACCAATAACCTGGTGATAGTAGGGTCCCAGTAAAGCAAGGAGTTCAAGTTTCATGTGTTTTATTTTTACAAATAGTTTTAATTTCTTAGTTTTAAAAAATCGAATCTTTGATGATAAATCATTCTCCTTTTTCAATATGGTTTAAATATGAGTATAATATTGGAAAAACTCACTTAGATCCTAGAAAAAGTTAGGATCCATTCTTCTTGGAAAGAGGAGATCTTGACAGCAACTGAAATTCCAATTACTCCTCTAGAGGAAAACAAAGAAACAACATACAAGGAACCCTGCACATCTGATAACGAACAATTATGCAAGCAGGAGATTGAGGAGGACAATGGGGAGTTGCGACACGATATGAGGAGTGAAAACTATGCCTACAAAATCATTATCGAACGATGTTTTCAAGCAGGTACTGGGTTCGATCCATTCAATTTTTCTTTTTATTTTGTTAATTTACAGTTTCAACAGTCAATTTCACATGGTTATATATATTTTTTATTTTCATTTGCGAAATTCACAGTGAGCATATTCTTATTACTATTTCTCTTATGGTTACATTGGAAGTTTGACTACACATAACAAATCTTTAATTAGCGTAGAGTAGGTAGGGTAAACGAATAAACAAAAAAAACATACTTTTATTTTCAGTTTTTTCTTTCACTTAGAATAAGTATGCTCTCCTCCGCGCTTAGTGTGATCATGAGGATCAAAAAGTGTAGGATACCATGTTCATTTCACCGAAATCATCATGGAGGAAATTGATGGCTGGAATCCCTTGTGGAGGATTCGCAAAGTCCCATAAGCCATCATATCTCACAGAGAAGCAGGGGAGTTACGACAGCATTCGGTGGGTGAAAATCTCGGGAGAATAGAGCCATAGGATCTAGGCCAACAGGGCCATCAGATCACTCACATATTTCGATAATTCGGGGTTTCGCAAGGTGAAAGCTCAAAGTTTGAGTGCCCCAAGTCATGAAAGGCGAAGTCATGAAGTATTGAGGTTGCACATAAGAGACACATAGCATAACCGCAAGGTGGGCCCAGGAAGTGGACCAGTGGACACACATCACACATTTGGAGGAGTGAACACTCTGTTGACCTCTCGCGTCTTGGGGACTTGGGAGATAAGTGAACAAAGACTTTGATCCTTCGACTCGCGAAGTCGTGAGTAGCGAGAACGAGAGGAGAAAGGTCAAATCTCTCCTCTCAGGGGTTCGGGAAGGAAAGGTGCCGAGGTTGGACCTTTGAACTCATGAAGGCGCGAGAGGCGAAAGGTGCTAGTGTTTAGCCTAGCTGGTAGTCACACAAGGAGGGTGTTGACAAAGGGAGATTTGTACCCATTTCGCAACCTCGATTATCACAGGATCACAGAGGAAGAGACATAGGTTACGACTTGTGAATTTGCGAGATCGCGAACCATGAGAAAGAACCCGTGGATTGATTAGAAAGGGGATTCCAGAAGAGAATCTGAAAGAGCCAATCTGGCTCGAAGGGAATATAGAGCCGATCCTGTGAGAAGATCTCAGTTCGAGGGCCGATAGGTCTGCGTCAAAAAGGAACAAATATACCATTACCGAGAAAGAAGAAGGATCATTGCATTGAATAATTAAATCTTGTTCTCGAACTAGACATTAATATGTTTGAAAAATTGAAAAAAAAGATGGTACGTCGATAGACTGGGAAGCAACATCTATTGATCCAACTATAGAAGCCAGTACGCAAGCATGGAGATATGATTTATCACTTGCCTGCTTGCCTATGAGAGTCTCACTACCATTCAGTGACCTCCATTGCTTGAGGAATCAAAGTGGTATAGGTTTTCATTTAATGGAGTTCATTAGATTTACAATTGCATTTGATCATATCCTCCATGTTCATTGTGTCCTCTGCGATAGAGGAGGTGTTTTATCCTTCCCCTAGAATGGAGGCTGGAGCAGCTCCCTTGTTCTTCATTCCTGCAATGGCTACTTCACTTTTTTCCTGTATCATTGCATATATGGTTGCCTCGATTTCCATCAAAATAAAAGGATGATAGCCATCCAGATAGAATGCTAAGCAACTCATCAATCTTGCAACAACAATCAGACCTTCCATCTCCTAGTTTTGATGCTTCTTCAGCCTGCCTTCTTCCATTCAATAATACTCAGATATATAACATTTCTAATTTTTCCAATCCATCAAAACAACAAATCGAGATCTGTCCTTCCGCCTGCAAATACGAGTATTGAATCTGGATCAGATTAGATTCGATAGAATGGATGAAAGAATGGATTCTCTTGGCAATAAATTAACCTCTGAGATCTTTGGGATCCCAATCCCATGAAATCTCAATCCATCCTTCCCTTTCTCATATATATTCATGGGATGTGTTGTTTTAGTTGGGTGCAATTGCGTTTGAAGCTACATGGTTGTTATTGGATCCATTTTTCACATGAATTTCCCAAACATTTTCGCATATACTAGTAGCGGTGGAATCACATGCTTTGTGAAAATTCATTGTTGTTACCTTACGTGCATATCCCCAAACTCATCCCAAGTTCACCAATACAAACTTTCTCAATCATGCCAATATGGATACATGCATTGTGATCAGATATATGAACCCACTTCTAGTAGCCATGGATGATACTGCCTTCAGGAAGTAGCCATGGCCTTCTAAGTATACTTTTATGAGCCTGTTGGTTATATTGGGGGGTGTAGTTGGGTATGTCACAACTGATTCTGGATTTACACTAACTACATATTCATGGGATTTTTCTTATCTAATCACCATTGTTACAGAGATGGTTTACATCAAGCACATGGCTACAAATCTGGGTCTGAATACATGGGAGTTTGTGTTGTATAACAATTTTTTGTCTCTGATGCTATCACCGGTGTTTTGGATCTTGACTGGGGAGTACATGGAGGTGTTTTCTACTGCAGTGGATGCTGGTGTGACTGGTCTGTTGAGATATGATTCCATATTTGTAGTGGGCCTGTCCTGTGTTTTTGGACTGACCATCAGGTTTTTTTGGGTTTTGCAATGAGGAAGGCAGTGACAACAACTACATTCACTGTGACTTGGGTGGTGAACAAGTTTCTGACTGTGGTTATCAATGTGCTCATTTGGGACAAGCATGCCACTACTGTTGGTCTTATATTCCTCCTTGTGACTATTGTTGGTGGGGTTCTCTATCAACAATCTGTAATGACTACTCCTACCCTTCATACCGACAGTGGGATGAGTAAGAAAATGGAAGGTATGAAGGATCATGAAGATGTTGATCTGAGTGATGAGGGAAAAAGGTCTTATGAGAAAGTCTTCTAGAATTTTGATCGTCCCTCTACCATTGTTGTTATTGCTTCTATTCACACCTCTGTGATGCAATAGGAGTACACTACGAAAGGATCAATCACCCACCTCCTCCCTCCCAAATATGGACTATTATCAATATATATATATATATATATATATATATATATATATATATATATATATATAAATTGGGATCAAACCAGTCAATAGTACTTTGAACTACCCTCATTTTCGAAACCCTGGCCATTTCCAAAATACATACATAATAAACTTGGTTTGGATATTTTACACAGGTTCAAGGCTCACTAATATACTAACCACGGGGATAGGTTCAGCATCCCAATGCCGACTTAGAATCACGGATGGGTTAAACTTAATTTTTGTTTTATTTGTTTTGAATTATATTTTTTTCTTATTTGTTTTATGAAAAAAATATTTATTATAATAATAAAAATAATTTTATTTTATTGGTTTTGTTTTATTATAAAAAATATATATAATATTAAGAAAACCATAAAAAAATAAATTTTGAAAACAAATTATAAAAACAACAAAACCAAATAAAATTGCAAATGGACTTTTTCATCATTCCTGAAAACAATAATGTTTTTACGCCTTATGATGATTTATTTTTCTTAAGTCACTTCAAGCCGCAATCAACAATGGAATAAGCATGCAATAGGTAAAACACACTTTTTTTTATCTCTTTAATTTGTCACATTCGTACTTACTCTCACATTTTATGTTTTACAATGATCTCACAAGTTTGATTGTAGGATTAGTTCTAAGTTTGATTGCAGGAATGAAGACGCTCACATTCCATGCCCCAGTGATTTTCAAGAATTGCAAATTTTTTTTGAAAAACATGCTTGTTGCAAGCTTGAAGGAGTTGATTCTCACTATACACATCATGACGATTGTTGTTACAAAAAACCCATCCATGCAACCATGTTGTGCCATGAATGCTTTTCCCCATTTCTCATTCAAACGCGCATTAGTCATCCATGTCTTGAAGTCCAATTTCCATCGGCTTATCCTTCATGACTTCACACACACCTATCTTTCTAAGTCACATACATCTCTTTATATTTTTCAGTTCATTTTTCCTTGTCAATATAACTATCCAACTCCCTTTTTCATGACTAAATTGCCTTGTTTTCCTTCCCATACAAACATGTTGCTACTGAGATATTTTCTTCTATAGTCCTACCAATCATTTTTTATGAACTCACATTGACTGATATGGGATTCCTTAAGGCCCACCTTTCAACAAGTCTTGCCCCATCAACCTTAGCACCTTATCTGGGATATAGACTAGAGTTCCTTTTGAGTACCTAGAGGCTTGCATGCCTTAATGGCAAGTTCTCTCACTGACAATCATGGGAATACATCATTGTCCCTTGATCGTCATATCTTGCAAGTGGATCGACATCAGCTCATTCACTTGCACTTTGCAAGATGTACTCGAGTACCTTGGCACTCATTCAATGGTGATTTTGCCTTGCATTGGTTAATGGCATTCATCAATGGCCAGTAATCCAATGAATTCTCTTCATGCTCGACATCGACACACTCATTAGCATGACTATAATTGTACCATCAGGTTTAGCAGTAGGTTAATACTATACACTTTTCCATGACTCCATCAGCAGTTGCAGCAGTATTTTTCCAGCCATATGAAAGTACCATAGTTCCACTTTCATACTTCCTCTTTTCCATGAATCATCAACAATAGTTCAGATTCCTCCACTTCACATTCTCTGCTCTAGCAGTGACATCTTCCATGCTCTAGTAGCAACAAAAACCACATTCTTATTGCACAGATTCATCAACATTTTGGGTAAGTGGAGGTATGTTATTTTCTAAACTTTAATCATGTAATTCCCCAACTATTGGCAATGAATAATTTGGAAAAATCCCTCACCATGCTCCCTTTCCTTTTCAATTCTATGACTCATTCCATGTTGCATGAGGACATGCAACTAATTTAGTTTGGGGGGGGGACTATATTCTCTATCATCACTCCATTTTTTCACTACCATCATTCCATTTTTCGTCTCATTTACCATTTACCAACATTTTTTTTTCCGTCCAACAATACTCTATTGCACTTTGCTTCATAAGCATTGATATACATATTGGCATGATCCACAAATATGCAAAAGGTATTTCTTATACTCATTGATGTTTCCTTATGCACATTGATAGCTTATGTTTTCTAGCAAGTATATGGGTAAATTATTAACATAACAACAAGAGAACAAATAACAAAATGAATGATGTTTACACAAGAACCAAAATTTTATTATCATAACAAAAAGAGAACAAATAACGAAATGAATGTTTCTTACACAAGAACCAACATTCTCTATATTCATGGTTGTCACACAAGAACCAACCATAAGAAAATGTCAGTTGTTATTCATGTAATCCCATCATGTAAATATTCAGTATCATCACTCAAATCCAAAATTCAGATGCCAAAATTTCTTGAGAAGATCCATGCACAGTTGCATGAGGACATGCAACAAATTCAGTTGGGGGGTATGTTGGGGCTCAGAAATGTCATATTTTCATCTGCCTTTCCCTTCATCATTCTTCACATTTCATTGTCCCATTAACTTTCATGATATCATTTTCATAAATATATTTGGGTTTCACCTTATTACTTTCCACTTTGTTCATTTTAGTATTAAAAGGGAATTTGTGATTAAATATTAGAAAATTGACATGTTTTCATATATATCTCAAAAATGTGTGAGCTTTATCATGTGTAGGAATATGTGAAGTATTAATTCAAAAAGGCTTCTCGAATGCTTCCTCCACCATTTCAATATTTGAGGAGAAAATTCAAGCCTATTCCAAGGAGAAGATCATGGAGATTTGGTTGACATATCTTATCCAAGATATGTGAGAGATATGTGTGAGGGTTTGAAAGGATTATGTTTTGTAATAATGGTAAATTGGTTGAGAGAAAAGTGGATCTGTAATTATGAGATGTTTATCTTCTTTTCAAATCTCTCATGTATAAAAAAGAGTGCCCTCTCTTCATGAGAGGGGGAGAATTATTATGATGTAAGGTAGGTTCTTGAGGAGAGAATTGTTATGGTGTAGATTTGATTCATGAAGAGACTCCTTTTGTAAACCTACTTGTCGAAGATTAATGGAAATTCAAATTCATTGATCTTGTGTCTCTTAGAAGTTAGCATCTACTGATCTAAAATCTTCCATGTTGGCATCGGAAAGGGCCACCAATCCATCTTGGTAAGATCATTGTAAATTGTTAGTGTAGATTTTCATTTCATGTATCTGTTATTTTGATTTCATGTTATTTTGTTTGATTTCACTATTTGTTTCAAAGTGTGTCAATGAAGGAACCATTGGATCTCCATATTTCACCATACATGAGCTTTAATGGAGCATCCCACTACACTTAGATTTCTTTTCCAAAATTGATTAGGTTACACGTTGCTAACACATGCACAATTAAGGCCTTTATCTCTCACTCTACATGCACCTATAATGGAATGTTTTGAATGAACAAAGTGTTAATTGTTGTTAGTTTAATTTCTCCAGGAGATAGAATCAAAGTTCGTATTTTCCCTTCATAAGCCATCAATGAATAGGTCCATCACCTGAGAAAGAGATTTTGCTTGTTTATGAGTTTTTCTTGCCATCTTTCGAGTTGTGTGAAGATTTTCATTTTTAAAAGTGTGTTGGTTTCTAAATGGTTTTCTTATCTAAGTTATACTAAACAGACATAGGAACCTATCTATTATCGGCACATATAGTGCATCAACTCTAATGATTACGAATCACGGTTGATAATTTATGATTGGTAATATATTATGCATATAATTGCACCAACATGGATCTAGCCAAGATTCAAGTCATCTGTGACTGGCCAGCCCCAACAATACTCACTAAGATTTGGAGCTTCTTGGGCCTTTCCAATTTCTACCACAGGTTCATGTTGGGATTCTCCCATATTGCATGGGCCCTCAGCCAAATAAATAAGGGTGGTGGTAAGGAGAAATTTGCGTGGGGGCGGTCCCAACAAAAAGTGTTCGATGATTTGAAGAAGTGCTTGTGCTCATCCATAGTACTTTCACTACCAAACTTGCAACATCCATTTGAGATAGAGACAAATGATTTAGACTATGCTCTGGGATATTTTCTCACTCATCACGACCACCACGTGGCCTATCATAGTGAGACATTGTCAGATACTGTCTGTAAGTACCCTACCTACGACAAAGAAATGTGCTCCATTGTGAAAGCCTGCCGCCAGTGGAGACATTACATTCTTGGGAAGGAGACAGTCATCCACACTGATCATAAGCCACTGCAGTTCATGCAGACACAGGGAAAATTGTAGAATGATTGCCATCAAAAGTGGTCCACATACTTGTAGCAATTCCACCTCGACATCAAGTATAAAAAAAGAAAGAACCAATCATGTCGCTAATTGCCTTAGCAGACCACCAGTCACGACACTCGCCATGGTGCTAGAATATTGTGGCAATGAGACATCTAGATGGCCCCAACTCTATGAGACAGACCCTCACTTCTCCACCACCTACCAAATGTTGGGTGAAAACGTAGTTGCTGATAATTTCCATCTTTAGGATGGGTTATTGTGTCATCTGGGCCATATATGTGTTCCATCAAGTGAGCAAGAAAAGCTGATCTGGGAAGCCCACTACAGTCAGGTGGCAGGACACTTCGGTGTTGAAAAGATAGTGGCGATGTTACAGAAACATTTCTACTGGTCAAAACTTTGACAGGAGGTCAACAATAATATCAGGTCCTACACTACCTGCGCTATTGCCAAACCAACCACTAAGAAACAAGGATTGTAAACCCCTCTTCCTACTCTTGACAAGAAATGGGAATCCATCTCAATGGACTACATGTCAGTCCTCCCATCCACCAAGCGAGGAAATGACTGTGTTTTTGTGGTTGTTGATCAATTTTCTAAGATGGCGATTATGGTTTCCTGCAAGAAGAGCATCACAACAGAGGCCACTTCCAAGCTCTTCTTTGAACGATTCTGGGTAGATTTTGGAATCCCAAAAACAATTTTCTCAGATTGAGATAGTCAATTTCTCAGCACATTCTAGTCGAGCCTCTTGTCACTGCTGGACACCAAGCTCACCAAATCCACAGCCTTCCACCCCCATACATATGGCCAAACCGAGGTTGTAAATCGAATGATTTTGCATATCCCTCGTATGTATAATTCAAAGCACCCTCGCACATGGGATGAGAACCTTCCCTATGTCCAGCATAGCTACAACTAAGCCCTGCATAGTTCAACCAACTACATCCCCTTTCAGGTGGGGTTGGGATTCCAACCATTGGGTCTCATAGATGTTGCACTTCCCCTTGTGGTCACCTCGATTGACTCATCTCCTTCTCCAATTGAAGCTGACAAAGACACCTGGTTCATTGAGTGGATCCATCATATCTTCCAATAGGTTTAGGATATCCTACAGAAGTTCAATGAAAAGTACAAACAGCGCCATGATCAACATTGGGTGCCACATAAGTTTTAGGTGGGTGAAAAACTTTGGTTTCACTTGCAGAAAGAATGACTTAAAGGACCCCATCAGAAGCTTCTCCCACTCTTTTATGGGCCATACGCTATCACCAAGCCTGTGGGGGATAATTCTTTTGAGCTCAACATTCCTCCTTTCGTTGGCCTACAGCCAATGTTCAAAGTGGATCTCCTTCACCCTTTTTTCCCACCATTATTGGACACCTTAGAAGTAGTAGAACAACTGATGCCAATAGATATCAACCCTGACTGCATACAAAAGGAATCCAATTATCATATTGTGGACACATAGATCAAGGGCACTCAACAATAAAGAATCCATCTTTATCGAGTCATCAAAGAAGGGAAACTTCTGCACTAAGGCAAGTGGCTCATCCGGGGCCAAATTCAGCAGAAATTTCCTCATATGATGGGGGACCTAAATGAAATGGATACCATTTCTTCCAAAGGATGGATAATTGATCCAGATGGATATCGGTGGCCACCCACCTTTTACAACTGGCTCAATTTTTTTTTTTGACAATTTTGGCAATTTATTAATTTTAGCATTTTTAAGTTCCGAGGCCATTTTGAGGGCCTAAATGAAGGTTTTACGGGATCAATATTCTCAATGATACCTTTCCAAATGGCTACCACATGCCTAAAATGAAGATTGTATGCAAAATTTACGACCCCGGGAAGTTGATGTACTAACTTACCCAAACAGGGCTCACATAACTTTTGGCGCTTCATCTCCTAAGGTTAGGTTTTTGGATGTCTAGGGTTTTTAGCAATATTTTTTATTGTAAAAAGGTCTTCAGAGCCTCATTGTAATATTCTTCATGCAAATGTGTGCAACCGTCACATATCTTCTCAGAGATAATCCACCACCATTCCAGCAAGCTTGTTTCTGCTGCATTTTACAGTTTCAGCTTATTTCGTTATTGAATAGAAAACCAATTTTATTGTATCTCTGTTATTTTGTGTTAAGCACCTGTTCATAATATGTATTCATTTTTTTCTTCTCATAAAATCCAAATCAAGGATACAAGGAAAGTGAATCAAGAATGGAGGAACTTGAACTTTAGGTTGAAGACCAACGATGTTCCTAAGATCGATATGAGAAAGTTTGATGGCAAAGACCCTATCACATGTTTACTTCAGATGGAGCAATTATTTGATCTACATAATGTGCCACATACACAAAAGGTACAAATTTCTTCTTTATATTTATAACCCAATCAATTTGTATGGTATCGATGGTTTTTTTCTAGCAAATCACTTATCACTTGGACAGTTTTCATGGAAGAAATGATAGCACACTATGAGGATACAAGGAGAAATACCTTCTTTAGCCAATTGAAAAATCTCAATAAAAAGGGTTCAGTTATAGAGCACATTGAGAACTTCCAAATATTGAATATAAAGGTAACATGTATTCTAGATGAGCACTTGATTGATGTATTCATAGGAACTTTAAAGGACAACATTCAACATGAGATTCTCCTTTGGGAACCCAAATCATTGGAGAATGCATTGAGGGTGGCAATAAATGTTGAAAGTAAAAATATGGCTATGGCTACTAGAAGGACCAATCCTAACATCTATAGAGAGAATAATTCTCCTCCTTCTAAAACACCTCAACCTACAAGGTTGACACCTCAACAATTGGAGGAAAGAAAAGAAAAAGGTTTATGCTTTAATTGTGACAACAAGTACAGTAAGGGACATAATTGTAGTGAGAAGAAATTATTCTACATATATTGTGAAGAGGAAGAAGAACAAGAACAAGAACAAGAACCATCTCCATATGAAAATGTAGAAGCAATTTCATCTAAAGAGTTGACTCCCACGATATCGTGTAATGCATTGGCTGGAATTCGCATTCTTCAAACCCTCAAGATCGAAGGATATATCAAAAAGAAAAATGTAATAGTCCTAATTGATTCTGGCAGTACTCATAATTTCATTCACTATAAATTAGCCAAATATCTCAATTTTTTTTTATATCCAACACCAGAGTTTCAAGTAATGATTGCAGATGGAGGAACTATCAATTGCTCAGGAAAATGCAATAAGATCAATCTTACTGTGGGGGAATATGTAATGAATATTCCAATGATTTATATACCCATGGGTGGTGCTGATGTTGTACTAGGAATCCAATGGTTACAATCATTAGGAACAATGTCTTTTAATTTTCGAGAACTTTTCATGAAAATTTCATTGCAAGGAAAAATTGAGTTAAGAGGTATCACAGGGAAACCCGGTAAGGTGATAATTTCTAATGGCATGAAAAAATTATTGAGAAAAGGGCATCAAGGTGTTATTTTGCAACCATTCTCACTAGCTGTTTAAACATCTAAGCCATCTATTCCTCTAGATCTACCAGGGATCATTGATAAGCATTCCAAAGTATTTGAAGATATTCCCAAAGGTCTTCTACCCACTCGAAATTATGATCATGATATTCACCTAATTCATGTGAGTGTTCCTCCTAACATCAGGACATACAGATACCATTATGCCCAAAAGAGTGAAATTGAGCGCATGGTTGAAGAAATGTTAGAGGTTGGCATTATTAGACCTAGAAAAAGTTCTTACTTTGCATCGGTGGTAATGGTATTCAAGAAAGATGGCTCATGGCATATGTGTTCAGATTATAGAGAGCTCAACAAGATCACTATTAAAGATAAGTTTCCCATTCCTGTCATTGATGAATTTTTAGATGAACTACATGGAGTAGTATATTTCACAAAGTTGGATCTTCGTTAGGGTATCATCAGATTAGAATGAAGGAAGACGATATCCCAAAAACAACATTCCAAACTCATGAAGGCCATTATGAAATTTTGGTCATGCCTTTTGGCCTTACAAATGCACCTTCCACATTCCAAGGGTTGATGAATTCCATTTTCA
>JZKD02S1866034.1:1515939-1527717 GCA_000966675.3 Picea glauca
AAAACAGATCATGATAGTCTTAAATACTTCTTGGAACAAAGACTATCTTCAGAAGAACAACAAAAATGGGTAACCAAGATATTGGGTTATGATTTTGAAATTGTCTATAAAAAAGAGAAGAAAAATGTTGTGGAAGATGCACTCTCAAGGAAGGATGAATATGTCAAGGCCTTTGTCTATGATATCTCGATCATGCAACCCTATTGGATAATAGAAGCAAGGGATGAATGGAAGAATGAAAAAAAAGTGTGGAATCTCATTCAATGGTTGCAACAGGATTCAAGTACATCAGATACATTTACATGGAAAAATGATTCACTATGGTACAAAGATTTCTTATATTTATGTAAGAAATCTGAAATTAAACAAAAGACACTATTGTAATTGCACACCTCTCCAGTAGGAGGGCACTTAGGATTTTTAAAAACCTACTATAGGGTCAAGAAGAAATTTTTTTGGTATGGCCTTAAAACTGATGTTCAAATATTTATGTTTAGAATGTTTGGTTTGCCAAAAAAATAAGGTGGAAACAATTAAGACCCCAGGTATTTTACAACCATTATCCATCCCAAATCAGCACTCGGAGGAGGTTTCCATGGATTTCATCACAGGGTTACCAAAGTCTAAATGAAAGAGTGCCATCATGGTGATTGTCGATAGACTAACCAAGTACGCACACTTTGGTGCACTCTCTCATCCCTTTAAAGACAGTACAGTTTCCACCGCATTCATGGAGACAATTCAAAAGCTACATGGAAGCCCAAGGATTATTGTAAGTGACAAAGATCCCATCTTCATTGGACATTTTTGGACAGAATTATTTTCTTGTTTGGGTACTCAATTGGCTCATAGTTCATCCTATCATCTTCAATCTGATGGACAAACCGAGATAGTGAACAAATGTTTGGAAGGCTACCTTCATTTTTTTGTCTCTGATAAACAAACACAATGGTTCAAATGGTTACCCTTGGCATAATGGTGGTATAACACTTCCTTTCATACTACAATAAAAATGAAACCATTTATGGAACTCTATGGATACCACCCTCCTTCCATCACTTCTTCTCTAAAAGAAAAATCTAAGGTTCAAGCAGTGGAATATCACATCGATCATCAACAACAAGTTCTCCAAATATTAAAGGAAAACCTAACCATGACACAGAATTGCATGGAACAACAAGCAGATCAACATCGTAGTGAAAGAAGTTTTGAAGTCGGGGATTGGGTGTTTTTAATACTTCAACCATACAAACAAATGTCCCTCAAGCAAGCCAAGAAGGATAATAAATTATCACCAATGTACTATGGCCCTTATAAGGTGTTGCAAAATATTTGTACTATGGCATACAAATTGGAGTTGTCTTCATCTTCACAAGTACACCCATTTTTCCATGCTTCATGCTTAAAGAAGGTTATAGGTGACAATATCCCAATTCAAACTATATTTCCAAAACTTGATGAGGAAGGAAAAATCATATTGGAGCTTGAAGCCATCATTGACACAAGAATTCTCCAGCTGAGGATTAGATCCATTTCAGAGTATCTCATTAAATGGAGGAAACTACCAGTTGAAGATTCCACTTGGGAAGATGAGTCTTTTATACAAAAGCATCCAGAGTTACTCAAGCATTGTAGACAACACTTGTCTCAAGGGGAGGGGCATATTAAGCCCTAAATAGTGGTGTATTACCCCTTAATTGGGGCATATTACATTAGCAATTTTACTTTATTTATGTCGTCTTTGGTCCATTAGTTATAATTATACCTCCTAGTCTCCTATATATACCAAGGAGACATTTTCATTTGGAATCATCCTATAATTGAAAATTTATATGGGCATAAGGAAGTTTCCCCCTCGAAGAGGCTTATTATCTGAATTTCTCTCTTTTTCAAGGCATTGAGTACTTATTCTGAGGTTTTTCTATGCTATATTGATATTTGGTTCCTAACATAAAATGATTGTTTTATGTATTCACTTCATGCCATGGAAAAAGATGCAGATCAAAATCATCTTGTGGAAGAGAAATCAACTGATATAATATGTATGCTTGCTGATTTTTCTTATATGGATGATCTACCCAAGTATGATAAATATGATGATGACTACATCAAGGTTGACTCTTCAAAGAAATCAACATCATGTTTTTGTGAGGAAGAATCTCAATTACAACAACTCAAATATGACAATCAACTTGTGCATATTAATCATGACAACAATGAGGAAAATGTAGAAAATTTCAAAGTAATTGAAAATTCTATGCCCTTGTGTTTCTCTTCATTTTAATTTTTGAGAGGAATCTATAAGCAAGCAAACCCACAAGTTTTTAATAATAGGAATAAATAATTTTTTGATGAGTCAGTTTAAAATGTCATTTGTGATATGGAAGTTGTTCTAGATCCAGAATTACAACCCCTGAGTTATATTTATTTTCAAATCATGGATGAATTGATGAAGCATAATTTTGTACCATTAAGTTTTGATTCATTTCATTTTTTGAAGAAAAATGTTGTTAATATCTTAGAAGCAAGGACTGGTAAGCCTATAGAAAATCATGTAGCCTCATTTTTATCATTGCATAATAAATTGCATCAGTCATCTCAGTTTCTACATGATCCAATAGATGATGTTTTGGATGACCTGTGTAGTCAAGGTCCTGTTCCATTAGCTAGTTATGAGATTAAAAACAATCATGGTAAAAACTTGATTAGGAAACCAGATTCATCATCTTGTTCAGAAGGAGTTTCATTACAAAGCTCTTCTGAAAACTTGCAGTTAAATTAGAATTTGTATGATGATATAGATAACACATGTGAAATATTCAATTATGACCTTGAATACTCTGAACACTAAGAAATAAGTCATATTTATCATGATCCCATAGCTATCTAAATGGAGGATTTTTCCACTTCAAAATTCCAATCAATTTCTAGTGCCTCTTTTGTTTTTTATGGTTCCAAAGCTCTCTGTTGTGAAGATCAAACCAACAATCAATTTCTAGTGCCCTTACAAGCTCTAGTTTTGATTTTTGTTTAAAAAACGTGAAAGAGATGAGTCATTGTATCAACTATTGGATTGGCTTCATTGGCATTTTTCCATTACCTAATTGAGCTATAATTTAAGTGGATTAAGGTAGGAGTGTGTGACTAATCTCGACTTGGCGAGCTTTCCTTTCAGCAATTTCTCAATTTGATTTTCGATCTGGTTTCAGTTTTTAGTTTTAGAGTACAGTTCAAATTTTAGAATGAATTTGATTCAGTTATGGATAGGGGCAGATTATCAATTGCTTATCAGTTTTATATATTTCATCACAAAGTAGGTTGAAGGCTTGGGATCAACCCAATGGATCAAGCTACTTAGTCTACAATGTTCTTAGCACCTAACAAGGAGAGCACCATCCCCAAGTGGGGGCACTGTTATAACTGTATATTTCATAGGATCATATGGTGATTGAAATTCCTTCCTTCAACGATTTTATGTGGTAAATGATATTTCATTCTGCAAATAATTTCCCAAAGGATAAAAAATAGGTAGGGTATGCATAGTTAAATTGCACCCTAGGTTGATGAAAATAAGCATTAGATTACAATATAAAGTATCAAAACAAATATATTTTTCTTATGTGTCATTGGCGCATGTGTTTACACAAACTCAGAAGATGACATGAAAATTTTTCATATAGTGCTTAATCCTTGCGCTAATATCATCGACAACATCCCCATCACCTATATAGATGGTACTCATCCTTTTTTGGACCCCCCATGACCTTTCTAGATTTAACAGCGGGGGGGTCCAAGAAGTTTTTTTTCCCCCACCTACGTGGTACCTCTTCATTATTTCAAACCACCCCCACCTAATACTACTTACCTCCTACACCCTCCTTCGAAATATTCCTAAACCACAGCTCCAATACCAGTTACACCCCCTGCTTACACTTGTCCTCCACTTACTCTACCACTCACCCTCTCATTTGTCACATCACCTCTCTGACTACTATTCATACCCCTAACCTCTCATATCTACTCCTCCTCTCAGCATATGCCACCTTTCTACCACACTCCTCATACTTCTCACCCCTCGCAAATAATTCTCCCCTTTCACTACACATCACCTTCTCACTGCTACTTCCCGCATTTATCACCATGTCATCATATACGTTAGCCAATTAAAGTTTCCCACATGACCATTGACCGTCAGCTGGAACGTAATGATCCTGCATCACTAAAAGACATCATGGAAGCTAGAAGGAAAAATATCTCAGATTTAAAGCATCATTTGATCATCCATATCAAACGCAGATCAATGCCTTTCAGGTACTTCATATCTTGCAACTTGTGCAAAGTTTAATCATGCCCCTATATATTGGCAGTCACAGTTCTATCTTATTCACCCTTCCACATAATATTTTGGCCTTCAGGTAATAGCATTTCCATTGATTCATTTCACTCAAAGCCCGAAGGCCCGAAGTTAGGGTTCCTTGTGCTCTTAAATCCTAGTTCCATAATCATTGTTCTGACTAGAGAGGTTCCTTTTGGTTTATTATTAATTGAAATTATTTCAAAAAGGCTCCTTCTACTTCTTGAGAAATGTGGACATTTGAGAATCCACAAGATTTGATAAACAGAAAGATGATAAGAATAGGTGACAATAACAAGTTCAGGGTGGACTCTAGTTCCAGCAAGGACAATGAATCATTGGATTTGTTTTGATATCATGATAAAATCCTACATTCAGTTCTCGATCACAATCACCAATAAATACCAACAACTAAGAAGAAGTCAAAGACCGATTGTCAACAACCTCCATCAACCTAGCAAGGATTTCCAGGATCCAAACAGAATTCATCTACAATCTCTAGCATTTGATCCACCTAGCAGTTTGTTTCAAATTGATTACATCTAAAGTTTATTTTTAGTCAATAAAATCAAACACCAGAAATACGAAAAAATCCTAAATATTTTTATATTTTTGTAATTAGATACACAATTATATTAGATATATCTTGCTAATTTATGACATTATCTTTGTAAATAAACTTATAAATACCTCACATTTAGAACTATTAAGGGTTGGGACCTGTACGGAGGATAGGATCAACATTGTAAAGAATCTCTCAGAGCCACCTTTGATCAATTTTCAGTAATACATATGTAATTACAAGATTCTCGTGTCACTTATGTTGGTGAAGTGCATATGTCTTTGTATATGTGTTTTCACTGTTGTTCATCTATTATCCATAACTTCTGAATTATTCAGTATAATATTAGGAGCATAATTTATTTAAATGTACACTCTTCCTCTGGCTGTGAATAATTTCCATGTTTTCTACTTGAAGTTCAGTCCCAGAATTCTTGATTACTCTGGTACAATCCTTTCTTCTCAACTTTTCTTTCACATCACTCAACAATATTAAGAATCCAACAAAGTGCCTATCCTTCTCTATAATGTTTCCTGTAGAACTTGTCCTCATTGAAAATAGTCTCTTTGACTCCATTTTCCCAACGGCCCATCTTCCCTATCCCAACCAAGAATTCAAAAAATCAAACCCTACACTATCATAACTAGCCTAAAATTTCCTGCAAACAAAACTAAATCTTATAAAGATATCCCTCTCCGAGTCTAGGAGGGATAGATCCTAGAATCCAAAGTGGTTTTGTAGTTACCTATGTCAACTTCTTCCTCAGCCTGAGAAATTACAGAGTGCCAACATAGTGGTGACCATATTGGGGACTGGACATCTCATGTTCCTCAGAAAATTACATCAAGTTCTAGATATGATTACTGATGGTGGATAGTGATGAGACACAAGAAGGCTGAATCATCTACTTGGTGAATCCAATCAAATTCAATTCAAAGACTACACTGGAGGAAGAACCTAAAACATGACAAGAGAATCTGAAAAAATTAGGTATTCAAGTTGAAATTTTATCCAAGACATAATAGGCTTTATTTTTAATTATTTATTCTCTTTTCCTGATCCTGGCCAAGAACTTATTGTTGAGACTTATGTTCATCATATTCAACCTGATGAGCCTCAAAATATTAGGGCCAATCTTATAGTTCTTGTACATGCTCCTACACCTATTTAAATTCCATATAGATACAAGCCTCTTGTCTTACCTCATATACTCCATGATATCCCAACAAATTATTACAAATATGTTCCCAGTTTCATGGAGAATATGGTAACATCATTACTAAAAAACACATTCAGGGTTTTGAAAATTTTCTTGACCTTTTTGAGGTTGAAGAAGATGATGTTTGTATCAGGATTGTTTCTCTATCTTTGCAAGGTAAAGCTAAGGAATGGTTAAAAAAAAAATCAACTAGAAGAATTTGTGATTTCAATCAGTTTGTGAAAGTCTTCCTTAATAAATGGGTGATCAAGAGGAATATTTTTCTCATTCTAGATGAATATGAACATTTGAAAAGACATCAAGGAGAAACAGTGCAACACTTTTCATCTAGGTTCAATCAAGTTTACCATTTAATGCATGATGATATAAAGCCTCCTCCTAGTTTATCTCTCTTACATTACCTTGATGCCTTTGATCTGGAAATGGCAATTCATTTGAGATAAAGGAACACTACAACACTTGAATAAATGTAGAACAATGCCATAGGTGTAGAAGTTAATTTGTTGATTAAAAAGGCAAAGTTAAAGGTGTTAGCACTCTATAAATTTTTTCCAGCTGAATAGACAAACGATAGAGGTAACTATTTCAGCCAGCTTTAGAGCTGAGGCACTAGCCTGCTCAACTCAGAGAGGGATCTCTCTTGTCACTTGATATTTCTTTGTAAATTGGTGTCTAGATTTTGGTTTTCTTTTTAGGGTTTTTATAAAATAACTGAAGAAATGAAGACAATGTTTGGGCCATGGATCCTGGAATGAATAATGTATTGTCAAAACATGAAAACTATCAAGAGGAAAAGGATAAATGAGGCAGTGAGTCTGAGTTTAAATATGAAAATTTGCATGGCATCAGAGGAAACAAGAAACATATAACTGCATCAGAACATATTAAAATAAATTCTAAATTCATTGAGAAGAAGTACATGTAGTCTAAATCGCTTAAGCCAAGAGCATTGCAATGATGAATTCTGGGTTTTTGTTTCTCCAATTTAGACAGATGAAAGCGTAAAAAAAATATAAGATTACAGGAATCACATACTATGAAATAACACAAGACTCATATCACCACCGATTAGAATCTTTTCATAGGCAGTCCAAAATCCGCTTTGCATTTTTATATTCATTCTAGCCCCAAAGTTTACAAAAAATTTTCTTCTCAGAGGGCAGGCTCCTCTTTTCTCCATGATTTCTATATCCTTGAGATAATATATATATCAAGGAATTACTTGTGGAATTCAAAATGTTTAGACTTCCCCATAATTCTAAAAATAGAGATCAGTTACAAAAAGGAGTGATTTGTAACAATAGTCATCCTATTTTAAAGGGACAGTTATGAAGAGGTCTGTCATATATGGGGCCTTTTTCTCTGACCTCCATCTGTCCAAAATTTTCTGGAATGTACTTAATCCTACCTGGGAGTTCATTTCATCTTGGTGATTTCCTCCTTCATAGTTCTCAACCAAGCTAGTTGATTTTCTCTGACGCTCTCCATCGCCTCAAATCTGATTTTTGTTCTCTATCGTTTTCTTTGCTTCTTCTTTGTTATCTGCTTGTAGATTTTGTCTGTGTGTTCATTGATGATTAGGTCCCTCATAACAGGGTTTAATCTGACCCCCGACTCTGGTTTAGTATGAAATTTAGTCGCTAATATCTACGCAACCCACCTTTCTTTCTCACTTATTGATAATCTTGACACATTAGTTGAAAACCATGTTGTACTAGATAATGTTCGATTTACGTTGTCCATGTCTTCCAATCTTCACATAGACCTCTATTATTGTCTCCCTTAACTCTATAGAACTATGGAAATTGATCCAGCTCGAGATTACTTCACTTATGCATGGGACAACGATTTCTCAGAGTAGAATAAAGCTACCCATATCTAAAGATCGGTAGTCCTTGAATCCTAATCATGAATTACTGATAGGGTATGTTGTTTTTCCATGCTTCATCAATCTACTTCGAATGATGAACTTTTGAGTTAGTTATACGATGATGTTCACTTGACATGTCGGACGGGAAGTATCTGAACCAACGACATGAGGTGATTTGACTAGCTGTCACCTCCCCCCATGAGTCATTGATTTGACACATTAGACCACGTGACATCAGGGTTGTTAGGAAAATGGTTTTAGGAAAACTTATTTTCACCTTGATGCACTTCTAAGGGCACCATGCGTCCACTACTAAAACCACAATGGTTTTCCCTAGTCTTCCCTCGCATAATTAAGTTCTATGCTAATTCACCACCCGATATGGACCTCAACCATTGATTTGGGTTTCTTCAATATCAATGGTCCATAGGAATCCTTCCTTGGCACTTCCGCTATATTTTTCCACATTACCACTACATATGACATGAGCCTCCAAATGATGCCATGTCTCTACACTGATTTAGTCACCTGCTAAATTTAAACTTGGATTTGAAGCATAATCGTCATGGTGATAACAAAATGCAGAAGAGAAGAAAAACATAGAGAAGGAGCATCTAACTTCTTCAGAAGTGAAACTAGAAATTATGGCAAGCACAATGAAATAAATGACGCAAAAGATTACCATGAGAAATGAGCTTGCTATTAAGAAACGCCATGTTCCATTTTTTGCAGAGAAAGAAAGGGTCATTATTCCTAAACAATTTTTTGTTTATATTGGGTATCAAAGATCATAAAATAATTGTTTTATGTATTCACTTCATGCCATGGACAAAGATGAAACTCAAAATCATCTTTTGGAAGAGAAATCAAGTGATATAATATGTATGTTTTACGATTTTTATTATATGGATGATCTACCCAAGTATGATAAATATGATGATGACTACATCAAGGTTGACTCTTCAAAGTAACCATCAACATGTTTTTGGGAGGAATAATCTCAATTACAGCAGCTCAAATATGACAATCCGCTTGTGCATATTAATCATGACAACAATGAGGAAAATGTAGAAAATTTCAAAGTGAAAATTCTATGCCCTTGTGTTTCTCCTCATTTCAATTTCTGAGGTGAATCTATAAGCAAGCATACCAACAAGTTCTCAATAGTAGGAATGAATAATTTTCAGATCAGTCATTTGAAAATGTCATTTTTGATATGGAAGTTGTTCTAGCTCCGGAATTACAGCACCTGAGTTATATTGATTTCCAAACCACATATGAATTGATGCAGCATAATTTTGTACCATTAATTTTTGATTCATTTCATTTTTGGAAGAAACATTATGCTAATATCTTATGAAATTACTATTTTCATTTCAATATTACACCATTAGAAACAACTAAATAACACAAGTCTTGGTCACTCAGTTTTAGTGTCTCCAAGTTGCTTCAAAATTTAAATTTAGGCCTCTTCTTACCTTCTCACCAAGTCACTAAATTTATGCCCAGGCCTCTTCTTATTGCCTTCTTTCTTCTCACCAAATCACTATACGATATCTTACCATGATTTTGAGTAGATGCATCAATCACTTTCATTGTCTCACGTATTTTTGACTTAAATTATGATCCATTGTTCTCTATGTAAAACGAACATGCATAATTTTTTCTATTATATGTAGATACACAACATTTTGGTGTTTTTCATTTAGGATTTCTTAATTTTATTTTCCAATATCCATGGTATAATTATTATAT
The DNA here is from genome assembly GCA_000966675.3 of Picea glauca. NCBI lineage: Eukaryota > Viridiplantae > Streptophyta > Pinopsida > Pinales > Pinaceae > Picea > Picea glauca. The sequence continues at coordinate 1,525,700 of JZKD02S1866034.1, forward strand.
TTTAACGCTCATTAAACAGAAAAACAGTCAATTTTGAACATAGAGTAATTATTATATTTTAACACTCCTCAAACAAAAAAACATAAAAAAAGGTTAGTTTTTATTTCATATCTATAACAATTACATTTACAATTAAAAGAAATACAAACCAATTACCTTCATGTGACAATTAAAATAAATACAAACTAGTTACCTTTAGGTTGAGGGTACTTGTTCTCTAGGTGGACAATCAACGAATGGAGTTGCATTTAAATAGTGGTTGGTGTATGCACACTACACTAGATAGTTGCCAGGTATTTACATTGAATTAAATGATAACTCAGGTCCAATCTGATCTCTTACCATGCTCTATGTAGCCTTAATTCCACGTACAAACCTTGGTGAATCTTAGTGATTCTTAAAATTCCAACTATAAAATTCCAAGTATGAAGAGGGTTTCCAAACCCTTGAAGAGAAGCAATATTCACCTCATGATTCCAATGAATACAATGATGATTTGATTAAAGAATGATAGCTTGAAGAGGTGACTCATGAGGAAGACCCAATCCACAAAGAGGTCACTCATGAATACAATACATCAACATTTTCCCCTCTATCTAAAGAATATGAAGTCATCCAAGCTTTTAGTCCTCCTGTACATGAAGAATAGAATGTGGTAAGTTGTACTCCTTTCCAAGTTTTTGATGTTTCTTCATTTCATGATTTGGAAAGTGAAGAACTTATGGGGGAACCTTTGGGCCCATTAATTTTATCACCTAATGAAGAGCATGATGATTGTATTTATGACTTGATGCATGTTGGAAGAAATATATGGGACAAGGGTTGATTTCATTTTGATGGATATCCCATTTATGATGATGGTTCTAGAATCAAGAATGTAAATTTATTGTCTTTAGAGAATATGTATATGCTCATTGTTGATTCATCTTTTGAATATGAAGATAATGTGTTCATAGATTCATTTCAACCATCTAGGAGGGACCCATTGCACCATCCTCATGATGATTTATATCCATTTCCTGAAAGGTTTGATACATATTCTTTTGAGCACTTGTATTTATTCTATGAAGAATATCTACAACCATATTTATGCTCTGACTTTGATGAAGATGAGGCCATGATTTTCCCTGGACATGAATTTCATGAGGAGAATTCCCAACCTTCTTATTTTACTTCATATTGCTATACCACTGAGCATATGACTGGGAAACATGTTCCATGGCCCAAGTTGTCTATGGAGAAAAACATTTCCTTATAATTTAAAGGAAGGTTGGAGGATTTAAGAAGAACATTAACATCCCATATTTCCATCCTTCCCTTGATTAATTATTGGACATCCTCCATATTTATTTTCATACCATCCCAAGCCTCAAGAAGTAATGATGGACAAGACAGTCATTCTTTGAATCCTTTGAGTCAACCTGGTGAGCCTTCATCTTATCACATGCTTGTCTAGATATGGGTAGAGAAAGCATGTGGGGATACATATGGGCGTGTTTTTGTCCCTCCTCCCCATCCTCGCGACTTTTATTTAATGGTTTTCTACCATGTGATGGTTATCCCAACTCACGATCATTTTGTGCTTGATATATTTATGTTTTGGTTTACAATTAAGAACAAATGTAGAACCCTTGGATTTAATGAAATTATAGGATGGATTCACTAGTTATATGATTATACCTAGTGTTTCAAGTTGACATTCTTAGAGTAGGTAGGTCATTTTGTGTGATTGCATTTTTTTCCTTTACTTGTTATTGTTATTGCTTTGTTATGCACTCATGTTAGATTAGTTTGATGATTATGTTGTGAAAAGAAAAAATGATATATTCATGAAAATGGAAAAAATAATTCTTTGTAGATTGATTTCGATATACTAACACAAATATATCACATCCCCCACCTTTTCTACAGAAGCGTTAGTGTTTTTAGAAGTGGTCATAGGATTGTAGGTCTTGGATAGCCAGAGAATGTTGATGTTCTACAATGAGAAAATGTCCCCATGTCGGAGCCAAATGTTA
>JZKD02S1866034.1:1527734-1564075 GCA_000966675.3 Picea glauca
CCCATGCTTACGGGTAACTAGAGGAGATCATGTTTCATGGCCCATAATGAAGAAATTTATCTCATTAGTGATCATGGCCATCATGTTGACTCATGGAAGCATAGTTCCCCCCCTCAGATTTCCTCTTCTACTTTGGATCCACCAATATCATCATGTCTAGTCAACATAGTGTGGGATATGGTAAGCCAGTGTCACCATGAGGTATGTTAGTCCTTTCTTCATATAAGGTGCTGCGGTTAATATACTAGGCATGTGAATGAGGATAATTGGTTGAGGTTGGATAATGGATCATAAGATCAATAAGTTATGTTTGTTTCCTTGTTTCACCTTGGTGGCCAACGTCTATGCCCTAGTCCCTTGGTATCACCCCCAAGGTAAAGGGGTACTACTGGGGGGGAATCACAAGGGAAACATTCTAGTTCCCTACCATACTTAACACTTACCATCTAAGAGCATGTTGTAGTGTACTAAAATTCAATACTAGGTCATGGTTCATTATTTCATGAGAATATGGGCTAAAGGTATATAAGTTGATTGCAACAGCTAGTAAAACAATACTAAAAAAATAATAATGCTAAAGAAATAAAGATATAATAGAAAAGGACTCTCAAAATCCATTCCATTCTTGATTTAAATAATAATGCTAAAGAAATAAAGATATAATAGAAAAGGACTCTCAAAATCCAATCCATTCTTGATTTCTACCCTTTTTGTGTTTTCCCCAGTCCCAAAGTAGTGATGCTATAGCTTGAAACCTTATAAAGGGGACTTGAAAATATGATAAAAGGACAATAAAAAGGAGGATTAAGGTGTTCCAAAAAACATAGTTATTATAAAGTGTTAAATCAAGAGAAAGCACACCCTCCAGAAAGGCGCTCAAATAAATGAACTAAATGACACCATAAGCCATGAAGGAATCCCAACAGGTACAATTATCACAATTACTCTCGAAGGGTTGTTTTCTTTCCAGCTTCCTCCAAAACATATCCATCTACTTGGGTATTTTATTTCACTGTTTTGGTTGGCACACCTAATAGGGTTTGATGAAGGTCCTCCCGTATTCAAACTTGCCAAATTACATAAAGTTCTGAACTAATATGAAATTTGAAGGGGATACTTTATGTGAAATGTTTATGTGACTTATGTCTTAAGTAACAACTTACGTTGTATGATATAAGGAATTTAATATGTTGTGAACATTGGTTTTACTTGATTTAATGATTTTATTTGATATGGATGCACCATACATGGCACTTTGAAGGATGTCTCAATATTTCACCGAGGAAGTTGTGCATTTATTGAATGATATGGCATGTGTGATGGAGAGAATTGAGCCATTGGATGGATTGAAACACTTAAATACACGATATCACATCATTTTTACCTTGGATGATGGACATATGGGTTTGTAGTTGCTAGATATGGTCATGGTGGCATAGAGATGTGAAGAAAACCTACAACTTGAGATCTACACCCTAGATATTATCATGCATTGGATGGAGGATGTTGCACCGATAGATGTTTGGATGAATTAAAGATATGGCATAAACCCTCCTCCACCTTGGATTCCATGCTTTACACCTTGGATGTTGGGCCTTTGGATGATGACGTCAAGCTAGGGTTTGATGGAGATATCGGGGTTTGTTGCCACTTGGACACCACATATGTGACAGGGCACTTAATGATGGTTTTCAAATTGCATGAAATCCTTGATGATGAAACATGGAATTTTTAGGCCTTCTCCATTCCATTGATGTCTTTATGTCACCACACGTGTGACCATATCATGTATTATTTCATGTTTTGACATTTGTAGATGCTACTTTGGGGGGTCGGCCCCACTTCTATCATGTATATTGACATTTTAATTCATTATGTGGATAAATAGTTCTATGGTTTCCTTGTATAAATAGGGATAGAGTTCCAAATAATTTTTCACCGTCACTTCTCCTCACACTTGTTAGTGAGATCTTTAGAAAAAATTCACTCTACCCTCTTTGTCTTCTTGGATCTAGTGCACAGATTTGGTGAAGGATTATTTGTGGATGCTTTTAATTTCTTGGATGATATCGTGTTGCAAATATGGTTTCTCTTATCATAGTGACTTGGATAAGTAAGTAATTTTTTTTAAGTTGATATGTTTTGTCATAGTATATGTGATAATTGTTATCTTGTTGGATGTTACTTTGTTCTAGTAAAACCCTAGGAAGGAGACATAAGGCTTTCTCTCCTTCAATAATTTTGTTTGTCCAATTTTTGGTGAAAGCATTAAGAGACATTGTCTCTTGTTAGGATTAAAAGGCATAATCCCCAAGATACTTCTCACCGTAGGGTTTTGATCTTAGTCCATTTTTAATACTTGAACTAGACTGTCTAGAAGAAGGAAAACAACATCTAGGGACCGAGAGGATTTGCACCCTAGAAATCGTTTTCTTGAAGGTTTTAGTCCTAGGTTATAAGAGGCTTTGCACCTTAGGGTTTGAAAACTCATTCTTCTTGAACATATAATTCATTCTTCAAAGTGTGGCATGCTTGACTCCATAGCCATAGAAATTCAACAACACTAATCTAGATCTCTCTTGGTGATGAAAACACTCTTAGAACTTTTACTCTCTCTCTCTCTCTCTCCAATCAATTTGACTAACTTTACGAACCCTAATGCTAGAAAACAAGTGAATTTAATTGTTATTTTTATAAATGTTTGCTACATCCATTAGGTCTTGAATAAATTGTTGCTTACTTAATATTGGAGCTAAAGATACTCAAAATCATTATCTAACGATTGGATATTGGTACACTTGTTGAATGCTTAATTATTATGCACGATTGTTAATTTTTTGGGTTCTTTTACCTATTTTTGTTAAAAAACATTCATTGTTTTACTATTGCAAATTTGCAACAAAAATGGTTTTAATGACTATCTGGTGTCTAAAGGTGATCGATGAGCTATAAAACTTGGTAATTGTCTATTATATTCTTTTGATTGTTTCTTGTCTCGTACAGGTGAACCAATTACCTCATTTTCTTCTTTGTCTCTCCTAACATATAAGTGACTAAGATAGGGGGATGTAGGCTTGGATAATATTGCTACTTGATCCCTTAAGGTCACTAGGGAAGCCTCCCTTGTGTTGGATCTCCTTAATTCACTAAAACGAGGGGAGTATCTACTTAGGTGACAGTGATGGAGACTTCCAATCGTTGCTCAAGATTGGTATATTGTGGGGGACTTGCACAAGTACAAATCTTGTGATAGCATGTATAGGGAAAATTTTAAGGATTCATACTTATGTTAAAGTATAGAAACCTTGGTGAATCTTAGTGATTCTTAAAATTCCAACTATAATTTTTTTGGCGATATTTTTATAAAAATATTCAATTTTTTAAGGATTGTATATAGTTTCTAGAAATTTTTGGCGATTTATAAATAAAAATAATTGTATCATATATAATTTGAGCAAATTGTTTTTAGAAAAAATGGAAACTGGTAATTCTTTTTTTTGAAAAAAACATGGAAAATTATCCCATGGGAGAAATTTAGCCCCGAAAAGTTTCCTTGATTAGGTTCAACATGTTTCTTACTCGTATCCATAATTCATGGGGGTATATTTACCTTCTAAGAAAGGTTTTGCAAATTTAAAGGCTATGCACAAGGTTATGGACCATAATAAAATACCTTAATAAAAGAGATTTATCTATCGGAGAAATATTAGACAGATTTCAAGGATAGGGAACGACATGAAAGGATACCCTAGCCTAATCCATGGTTTGGGGATGATATCTAGGGATTTATATTATAATAAATGATTTGTCAGCTCATATGCCACACATAGGGTCCTAGACCATTATATTCACCACAAAATGAATCTTTCTCAACAAGATTAATATGGAATTGGTTTCAGGGATTGGATATGAAAAGGATGGGTTCATTGACCATGATACATACCTTATGGGAGGAATATTTACTCTTCAAGAGGAATGTTGCAATAATATCAAGGAATCAAACTGGTAGGGATATGTATAATAAAACAAGACACATTTTATGCCACATAAGCACGTGATAGAACCTAATCCATGATTTTTAATATCACAAGTCATGAATAGGCCTATATATTGTCATATAGTGTAAGACCCCTAACCAAATCTGATATAAAAATCATATCTAACTGGTTGATAACTTTCGTCAAACAGTTTGTGTGTTTTCTCAAAGGCCTTTGGCAAATCAACTCTCTTGATGTAAAAATTATCAAGGTGGATTACCGATGTGTTTAGAGGGTCAATGGGATGGGTTACAACTTCCTCATAACCCCCGATGTGTCTAATATTATGATTATTTTCTTGTTGTTATGTATATGAGAGTTTGTCTCACCGAGGCATTATGTCAAACAATTTGCATGCATGGGTTGTAGCTTGCATTTCCATCCATATTTTTTAGTTTGATTTTTATAAAACAACATGACTTCAAGTGGAACATAGAATAGAATAAAATAAAATTAAATGACAAGTAATAAACAAGAAAATCATAGATACCTCCACATAATCCTTGTTTGTTTATTTATTATAAATGGTTGTCCAACAGTAGTAATTCCAGATCTATTCTGAGTGATATAAAAAATACTTTAGAGGGATGCAATGGACCCAAAATGAAAGGAAACAATGAAAATAGTCCTCCTCTATGATATACTAATGATATATGCTCAATTGGGTTGTAATATCATGCCAAAAACCAAGTGTACCATGCCAAGAAGTGCACCCTCCTTGTTGCTTATGCTCTGCTGAAATATGCACAATAAAGATGATGTAAAATATTCTTGAAACGACCACCAATCTGATGGAGAATGTTTCTCCAAATCCAATAAAGAGTTTCTCCAAATAAAACCCCAAGATCGAGCCCCGATATATAGATCTACAAACTCCAAGTCACTCTCCTTTAACCAATCATGCCCAAGTATCGAAATAACAATATTCAAAAGAGGATACCCACAAATAATACACTATAAGGTCTCCCAAGTGATGGAAAATGCATGAAAACATGGATCTCCTCAAGATCCCACCTCAAGACTCCAAATCAAACCAATTTCTCCTAGATGGTGCCCCCTTCCTATAGAAAATCCCCCAAGTATTGCGTCCCACCTCTAATGAATTCATGGACTTGAAAAGTGATTATCTAGAGTGAGATATCCTCAATGAAACCAACATACTAGATAGAGTGGATCTCTCACCACTTAATATAGATCTAGATCTAGGTTTTACCTCCAAGTCCTAAGTCGTCCATGCTCTTTGAGATTTCCAATACTCACACTCAAAAGTGAATAATACAAGAATGATCCAAATGAGACCCCTCTTCTCCTTTTATATATTTTCTAATATCCACTTGACCCTTATCCACTTTTTATCTAACTAACTTAAGTGACTTTTCTAAAGTTTAAGTGGATTTTAATCCCAAAGTCACTTTATAACCTTTTTTCATTATGTCATCTAAGAATATAGATTTAATAATCCCATGACATCAATTAACCTCCATAACATCCCATGTTTCTCTCACTATAGCCTATGCGGAAAGTGTATAGGCTATTCCTTCAATCCTTTATGGAATCATTTGAAAGGGGATCTTACAATCCTCCCTTCCCAAAATTGCTTTCCCTCAAGAAAATGTTGTCCAAGACTCTACCCAATGTGGCCCTCAATCCCTACATCTATCTCAACTAGCATCTCTCCTACCATGAATCCATACCATGTGTCTCTAATCGGTGGTCTCACTCCCTTTGTAGTAACCTCTACTGGTATGCTCCCTACCATAAATGTGTGAACCATATGCATGGTTGAATGTCCTGCTAGATGAACTATAGTCTGTGGCCATTGTCTCTGTTTGAATGCTCCCTCATATATTTTCACTCCATCAATGGATGTGAATCTTGGTATGTTGTGTAGTGTATACCATCATGCATAAACACCATCTCCATCTGTCGTGTTGAATAAGCCTTAGGAGCATTGTTGGTCATGCCCATTAGAATGGCCCTTTTTCCTCCCGTGGCCCTAAACTCCATCTTCTTTGTCTGGAATTTTTGAGAGAAAGTCCCTAGTGTATTGAGCTACTGTATGCCAAAAATCATCTATATATACTCCAAGTTTGTCACATAAAAACTATCAATCACCTTTTAGTTTCCCATGGACAACTCTAGGTCAATAACTCTTTGTGTGCAAGCCAAAGTGTTTCTACCATTCATCCTCACTCGGAAGCCTCCAATATCAACTATAGGCAAGTCCATCCTCCTAAACAAACTTGATTCAATATAATTTTGGGTGGCCCCACCATCAATCAAAACCATGACTTGTTGTCCATGTACTCCTCCCATAATCCTGAATGTATGAAAGCTAGGAATGCAAGGTAGGGGGGTGATAAGAATGCCATTAGCCTCTTCTTGAGGCTTTTCCTCATCATTTGTTTACACTGTTTCCTATGTATGTCATGTGCCTTCCTCTACATCATTGTCTAAGTGTACACAATCGTCCTCCATACACCTATGACCTGGCTGCCAAGAATTCCTACAACTATAACAAAGACCCTTCCATATCATATCTCTCCAAATATCTTTGTTCATCCAGTCTCTCCCTAATATCTATGTCTATAAGGTTATCTTATCTATGCTCTGTTGGTGTGTGGAAAATATATCCATTCTTTATTGATGTGTGGAATATCTATCTATACCCTGCTTGGTGTGAAATAAATCACCCATGTCATGTGCCCTCCTCAAAGATCTATATGGGCTCTTTTCTAATCCTCTAAAATTAGAATTATCCACTCTACTATCCTCATACCCTGAGTCATATATCCTTTGTTCTCCACAACGTCTCCTAGGTATAATTGTGCACTTGATGCAACAATAATATGCTATTGATACTGAATTGTGAAAATATCCACTCAAGGCATCATACTCCATTAGGTACACCTCAAAGATACTCTCACAGGTACACCTCAAAGATACTCCCTCAAGTACACCTCTAATAATTTCAACACATTAGGCCTAGGCGTCATCCTACTAGTAGTGGTTGTATGTGCATGCTTCATATCACAATGAATATTTCCCACTACCTAGTGCCTGTCTCCTCTATGTGAGGTATTCACTCCCTTAGATCTCATGAGTCCACCCATCACAACATGTGTCTCCTCATGTTGATGGTCAACCACACTCTCTCCACCATCATGCCTATGGTTTCTTCTATGAGCATTCTCCTCAATGTCCATAATCAACTGTGAAGGAGTAGAATACTCTCCAATGGAAGCTCCTTTCTCCCTCAAGTCAACCTTAGTAATGTAATACAAAGAATCCCTTGTTGTGCCATCGCACCTCTCTACATGATTCTTCTCACTACTACAATATCTTGTATGCCACTACCAACCACTAAAGATCCTATAATCCCTGAAGCCATCTTGTGACCTAGATGTAATGTTGTATCACCCAATCCATGAGTGTACATTGGTCCTAGAAATTGAATGGATGTTTCCTCACTATTAAAATCATATAATCCTAGATCCCACATGGATGTATTATCATATGAATTGTCTCTGGCTCTGGAATCCACATGTGTATGCTCATATGTATCATATCTCTCTAAGGATGGTGGCTCCTATAACACTTGAACAATATTGCCCATCACTGGGTCGCGACTCCTCCTAATTGTCTCTAATATTGAGTACCCCTCACTCTCCTCCATCATATGATTCTCCTCCACTAAACCCTACATTTCACCAACATCCTATAGAGACATAGATGAATCATATGGCTGACTTTCCACTGAGATGGATGTAGTGGATACTCGACTAAACTCCTCAAGGAGCTTCTCTACTTTGGACTTTGATTCTCAAATGGATATCTGTGTGATCTTCAATAATTATAATGTTCTCATCAACTCAAGAATGATTATTTCCATATCATTCTCTTTCTCCTCCAACATCCCATGGTAGATCTCACCAATCACCAAAGGGTAATCTCTATCCTTAAGGATATGTTGGTAGTTGGACTTCATCACTGTCACTCCCTCTTTGAGTGTATGAAAGTCCACAATGGAGAAATATCCTCCGAAAGTGTCGTGTTCCATCGTGACTCTCCAACAATACTCTACCACCAATGCATGTGTATCATCAAGGTGCCTCATGGCTACCACGATCATGTCCTCTCTGACCTTTAGTTGTCTTGTAAAATATTGTGGCTCATACGAATCAATACCACTATCATGTTGAACTACTACATAATAACTCCTTGTAAGGTACCATATCTATTATAATAGTTGAAAATAGAAATATTGTAGAGAATAACAACAGAAAAACACAATAGATGAAACCACGACACCAAAATAATACCTTTATCAATAGGAAATAATGTTCACTTACCTCTTCGAGGGGGAAACCTCAAGTAGTGCATCTCTCTATTATAATAATTCTCAAGACAAATATTCTCATGAATCCTACTCTTATTTATACTAATTCTATGTTCTAAATATCATTATAGAGGAAGATCCTTCTAGAAGTGGAAGCTTCTATTAGGTCTTCTTACACTGACTTATTCCAATTTACTAAATAATACTTATTAATTAATGTCGACCTTTATCACATGGAAATATATTATTCTATCTACATGAGAAGTTAGGGAGGTTAGGTCGCTAACATTCCCTCCCTCTTGAAAAAGAGCCTTGTCCTCAAGGCTTGAGATGAGGAAATTGTTGTAGAATGGTAGTTGGCTCCCAAGTAGCATCTTTGAGAGTTGTATATTTTCACTACACTAAAAATTCCTTGATGGTGTGCTGACATAGACGATGCTCACATTGCCCCAAGAATTATTGTGGCTTCAACCAAATGGAACCTTCTTCATCCAACTCAGGGAGACTGGTTTGAGTTTGTAACATAGTACCAATCACCTTCTTTAAGAATGAGACATGAAAAACAGGATGGAGCTTAGAATGCCTGGGAAAAGCTAACTAGTAAGCCACCTTCCCCACTCACTTGAGAATTGTATAAGGACCATAAAATTTAGGAGCAAGCTTATGAGAGTGTTTTATTTTGAGTGAAGTATTCTTATAGGGTTGCAAACAAAGAAACACTTGGTCCCCTTCAATAAATTTTCATTCAAAATTACCTTGACCTGCTTGTTGCTTCATTTGATTCTGATCCATGGCCAAATTTGTTTTGAGGCTATAAAGAATGGTCTCACAAACTATAAGATTGTTTCAACATCCTAAACCTTCGATACACCTAGCATGTAGGAGATAATAGATGGTGTATTTTATACATATACTGCTTCAAATGGATTCATGTGAGTAAATGTATGGTAAGATCGTTTTTACCACAATTCAACGAGAGGTAACCACTGAGTCCACTGATTTTTTCGTTCAGATTCAAAACACCTCAAACATGTTTCCAAACACTTGTTGACAACTTCAGTTTGGCCATCAATATGGGTATGATAGGAAGTGATGAGATCAAATTGGGTGCCCTAGAGACATGGATGATTATAAGGATGGAAATTTATTTTAAAATGTAGAAACCTTGGTGAATCTTACTAATCCTTCATATGCCAACTATAAAATGTTTGATGATATTTTTGTAAAAACATTCAAATTTCTAAGGATTTTATATAGTTTATATGAAATTTTGGTGATTTTTAATGTAAAATAATTTTATCCTATAGAATTTGGGAGAATCATTTTTAGAATAGAGAATATTGTTTTGGGAAAAACCATGGAAAATTAGCCCATGAGAAAAATTTAGCCCCTAAAATCATCCATGCCTAGAGATGAAACATTTTTTGCCAAACATTGTTGGTAAAAGTGGGATCGCGGCCAAAGATAATAGAATGAGGCATTCCATGAAGCTTGAAGATATTATCCATTAAAATTGGAGCCAATGTGGAGGTTGTTAATGGGTTTTGGAGAGAACATGAATGAGAATATTTGGAAAGATGATAAACTACCACCATGATGATTAATTTATTTCCCGATTTAGGTAAGCCAACAATGAAGTCCATAGAAATATCCTACCAAATAGCTGACAGAATTGGGAAAATTTGGAGTGTTCTTGGGGTATTTATTGTTTCTCCCTTATTCTGTTGACAAACATCACATTCTGCCACAAAGGTGCAGACGTCCTATTTCATACCATCCCAGAAAAAAAGTGTGTTTGACCCTTTGATAGGTTTTGGTGAACCCTGAATGCTCTGTTGTGGGAGAAGCATGAATCTCTAAAATCACCTGAGATTTAAGTTTTAATTGTTTGTTGAGATACATATGGATTTCATAGAGAATCTCATTATTTCACCAAGAGTACCCTAGATAAACTAGAGAATTATCTTGCAATTGTTGAATAAGGCCAAAAGTTTTGGGGTCTTGTAGTCATTCTTGTTGAGAAACTTGGAGCCAATATGGTACAATGAAGGAGAGAGAAAAAAAGAATCTTTCATCTTCATACTTCTGGGAAAGAGTGTTAGGAACCACATTTTATTTTCCCTTGTTGTAAATTACCTCATAATCATATCCAAATAGGTTGGTGACCCATTTTTGTTTCTTTGGGGAGGAAATGCGTTGTTCCAGAAAATGCTTGAGGCTTTGATGATTGGTTTTAATTTGGAAGTGTTGGCCCAATAGATAAGGACTCCATAGATCCAAATCATGCATAATAGAAAACATTTCCTTTTCATATATTGATTTTACCAAATGGTGCTCCGAAATTTGTTTGCTGGTTAAATCCATGGGTCATCCTTCTTGCATGAGAAGTGCACCAATTCATTTCTTAGTTGCATCACATTCCCAACAAAAGTATTTTTGAAGTCGGAAAGGGTTGGGATAGGAGTTATGCACATAGCCTCTTTAAAATCATGGAATGCGTGATCAACTGCAGGATTCCAATTGAAAGCATTCCTTTTAAGGAGAGCAGTGAGAAGGGCTATAATTTTTCCGTAGTTCTTAAAACATTTGCGATAATATATCGTTAAACCCAAAAAACCACGCAAACTGTTGATAGTTTTTGGGCAAGGCCAATCCTGCATAGCTTCAAATTTTTTAGGATCCACCTTGACACCATCCTTTCCAACAATATAACCCAAATACTCCACTTATGAGGCTCCAAAGGCACATTTAGATTATTTGAGTAAAATTTGGTGCCGAGAAAGGATATAGAGAACTTGATCCACATGGGAAACATGGGATGTCCATGTTTTACTATAGATGATAATGTCATCAAAGAAAAATAAGAAAAATGACAGAGAAAAGGATGAAAAACATGATTCATGAGACTTTGGAAAGTGGAGGGGGCATTACACAAGCCAAAGGGAATGATCAAGAACTCATAGTGGCCCTCATGAGTTTGAAATTTTGTCTTGGGAATGTTAGCCTCTTTCATACATATCTTGTAGTAACTAGAATGAAGATCAAGTTTAGTAAAGTAGTGAGCACCACTCAATTAATCTGATAGATCATCAATGTCAGGAATTGGAAACTTGTCTTTGATGGTGAGTTTGTTGAGAAAACTAAAGTTGGGACACATGCACAACACGCCTTATTTTTTGAGGACCATGACAAAAAGGGAGAAGAATAGGGCTGGTACTATGGCGGATGAGACCCGTGTGGAAAAATTCTTGAACAATTTTCTCAATTTCATTCTTCTTGGAAAAATGATGACGATACAGGTGAACATTGGGAGGAAGAATTCCCAGAACTAGAGGAATGGAATGATCATGAACACCGCAGGAAGGGGGAAGCCCATGGAGAGTGGAAAAAATAGTGTGGTGTTTGGAAAGCATAGATTGGAGGTCAGGATGCACAGATGGTGTCTCAATTTCTTGAATGTAATTGAGTTGGGAAATAATGTCGGAATGCCCATTTTTTAGGAGTTTTTCCATTCGATGGGAATTGATGATCTTAGAAGATCCTGTCGTGATGCCTTTGAACTTATACTTTTGGTCATTCTACTGAAACTACATGGTAAATTACATAAAATCCATGACGATGGGACTGAGAGTGCATAACCACTATGCACCTAACACAATTTCACAACCAAGTATGTCGATAAAGAACATATGAGATTTCAGATTGTACTGGCCAATTTAGAGACATACGTTTTCACAACGCCCCCACATTTCATGGAATCTCCATCGACAATCATGATTTGAAAAATGTTGAATACATGGATATAGAAATGGGTTTATTCAGAAATTCATTGACGAATGAAATTATGAGAGCTACCACGGTCAATTAGGATGATGACCTTTCAGTTTTTAATGTAGTGAATTATCTTGAGGGTTTGGGGAGAAAAGAATCTAGTTAATGCATTCAAGGAAATGATCGGTTCAACTTATGGTGGATCAGATGGAAAAGTGATAGGAGTTGTCTCAAGTAGCTCAGCTACATGAGAAGCCCTGATCTCATCTTCAACAAAATCCTCAGATATGGCCATGAACAACTTATGTTCCTTACACTTGTGCCCCATAAAATATTTTTCATCACAATTATAGAAAAGATCTTTTAGTTGGCATTCAACCATTTCTAATAGGGTTAATTTTTGGATCTTAAGCGGGGTGGGATGAGGGGTAGGACTGGAAGGGCAAGGGCATAAAGGGAAATAAAGTGTGTGATGTTGGGAAAAAACAACTTGTTGAGCTTCCTTGGTATGTTGAGTAGCTTCCAACCAATTCTAGGGGCGATTCATGAGGACTTGGGCTCAGATTTCATGCTTGAGGACACTGGTAAATCATTCATGGAAGAAAGTATCAGACATGCCCTTTGTTATGAAAGTTAATTTTTCAAATGCAGCTATAAACTCTTCCATTGTACTTGAATGTTTCAATTTGGTTAGATGGCCCAGGGAGTGTGTATCAGGGTCAAAGAGGTCATAATGTTCAACCACAAATTGGGTCCAAGCCACATATCCTTGCTTTGAGTTTTTATTCCATTGCTAGCATTGCCAACGTTCAGGTTCCAAATACAGGAAACTATAATGAAGTTTGGCCAAGTCATCAGTGATGCCATGTAAGGAGAAGTAGTGTTCCATTTGAGTGACCCAACTGGTGGGATCCAAGCCATCAAATTTTTTCATGTCCACTCATGGAAGATGCAGATCATGATGAAAAAGGGTTGGAATGAATTTGTTGGGAATTGGAGTAAGTGGTACCTTCGAGGTTAGAAGGTTGATCAGATGAAGAATGGATTCCAAAAATGGGCAGTTTTTCGAGGACCTTGGTAGAAAATGAGTCAATATGACAATCAAGGTGAGACTCAAGCTAGATGGCAAGGTGGGAATTTATGTCCTTCTTCAATTCCTCTTTCAAGTGGTCCATTTTGGACTCAATGTGGTTAGTTATGCCATTTTCAAGGTCTTGGTTGCGAGCATTGGCCATGGTGAGGGGAAAACATAAGAAGAGATGGGTGAAAAGGGTGAGTGTGTTCAGGAAAAAATAAGGATAATAAATGATAGCTATCACTATGCTCAAGACAAAAAGAAGAGTCCAATGGAATAGGTCCCAAGTAGGGGTGTCGAAAAGGGGGTCAGGACCACAAGAAAAAAAAACGATAAAAATTGATAGGTATCATTGCGATCAAGATTAAAAGAGGAGTGCAATGGGATAGGTCTCAAATAAGGGTGTGGTAAAGAACCAATTTTTTTTAACTCCTACGAAGTTATACTCCGATCTGAAGAATACTGCAGTGTCGAAAGGCCCAAATTCTTAACATGAAAAAATGTGTAGTAATTTATGTTTCTTTCCCAAGGGTTAGGGTATTCAAGGTTTCTAAAGACAAGGGTTTTCCCTATGCTATATATCTATGATATAGATGCGGGGTTCAACAATATTATTTGGCCCAATATCTCAGAGCACCAACTGAGGAGGCTATACCATGCCCTTAGCCATATTACCCAACTAGCCAAGTACTAGAGAGTATCTTCTCGAGTGTTGTTCTCAATGGCACTATAGCAGTCAGGAGATCAATCATTTTATGTATGGAGGGCTTCGATATATCTAGGAATATATGTATACAAGTGTTGTCTGATGCGCTACCACTTGAAGCGGTACCAACAGGGGTTACAAGGGTTGCCAACAATGTGCACTTATGTACCAATTGTAGTTCCTGCATGTATTCCTCCCCAACAATGGATTTATGCACCGAGCAATAGATATATGTAGCTTTAATACGTCGAAATATGTCTCTACCCTGAAAAACAATAACCCACAATTTTATGCCAAGGAAAGTGCTCTGATGCCACTTGTAAGGTACCAGATCTATTATAATAGTTGAAAATATAAATAGTGGAAATAATAATAGTGGAAAAACATGATAGTTGAAACCACAACACCAAAATAATACCTTTATTGATAGGAAACAATGTTCATTTTTCTCTTTCAGGGGACAACCTCCAATAGAGAAACACTCTATTACAATAATTCTCAAGACAAAAATTCTCATGACTCCTACTCTTATTTATACTAATTCTATATTCTAAAGATCATTCTAGAGGAAGATCCTTCTAGAATAAGAAGCTTCTATTAGGTCTTCTTATATTGACTTATTCCAATTTATTAAATAGACCTTATTAACAAATGTCGGCCTTTATTACATGGAAATATATTATTTTATATACATGAAAAGTTAGGGAGGTTAGGTCCCTAACACTTGTGTTGCTAAAGTAAACAATTGAATCCTTATCAGAGAACTATCCAATACCTATTGTGCCACTCTACGCAACATTCGTTGTGCTACTTTGATCATCAATCATAGGCATAGTCTGCGAAGTGGGACTATGCTCCACAAGTGAGTTGTCTCGTACCAATGCTCCCTTGCACTTAGGTTTATCTACATCCAAATCATCATAAAACTCATCACTAGGTGAATATGATACCTTGTCCTCATGATCTGGTGTGTTATCCTCCTATCCACCACATGTACTAATGTCATCAGGTGGTAAGGTCAAATAAGCCTCAAGCTTGTTTTCACACTGCCCCATCATATACATAGAAATTCTATGACCAACTAAAAAAAACACCCTTCTTTCCTCCTCCCAAGGGAGATATTTTAATCACTATCAACTACTATATAATATCATCACCCCTATCCAACATAAGATTCATGATGTATTGCATTGAATTTATCACATTTTCTAGATGAGTTTCATTGATAACTGAGAAGAAAATGTGGAAAATCTCAAGGATTAGATCATGACATCCAATATCCCACATCAAAACATGAAACCTAATATTTTCCATTGTCTCTAAAAGGGTTACCCTTATTCTAAACAAGGGACTATGTATATCATCTGATCCTCTGAAAGTGGAAATAATAAGATGAAAGGCATCCCAAATCACATCATCCTCATAAGGAACATTTGGTGTTGTGATCATGGTGATATCACTAATGGATGTGGCCAATATAAGTTACACATCTCCATCCATGTTCCTAAACAACTATGGCATAAATAATGCATTCCTTAATAATATTATTGCTTCCCCTATATCCTTTGACAGATCCCAATGCACCTTGGACAAAATACTTGCCACTTGCTCAATAATTTCAAGAAGAAAATATCTAGATTAAAGGGGTTTTTGTAGCTTCTTCCCTTCTTCAATAACCTATTTCTCCCACTGATATTCCATATGGATTAACTCTCCACTAACATGCGATGATGTCTTCCCTTAAATGCATTCTTTGGCTCTTCTTTCCTCTTTCTTTTCCATAGCTACCCATTTCCTCTGTAACTCTTCATGCCTTTATGTTGTTCTTCTCCAATAATTGTCTACTGCAATATTCTTGTCCCATGATGCAATATAATCTTCATTAAATTTAGGATGTTTGATGGATACAAACTCTTATTCCTTATGACAATATAGAATCTCATTTGCAATATCCATTTCTCTTAAGCCACTAAAAATGAGTGTAATGCTAAGTACCCTGTTCAATTTGCAATGTAAAATTATTCTATTTAATGAATACCCCTCAGGTTGCATGAATATTAGCTCTGATACCATTGTAAGATCCCCAACCAAATTTGGTATAAAAATTAGATCTAACTGGTTGAGAACTTTCGTCAAAAACTTTGTGTGTTTTCTCAGAGTCCTTTGGCAAATCAACTCTCTTGTTGTACCAACTCTCAAGGTGGATTATTTATGTGTTTATAGGGTCAATGAAATGTGTTCCACCTTATTTATAACCCTCGAAGTGTCTTTTGTTATGGTTATTTTCTTGGTGTTATGTATATGACAATTTGTCTCATTGAGGAATTATGTCAAACAGTTTGCATGAATGGGATGTAGCTTGCATTTCCATCCATGTTTTTGAGTTTAAAATGTATAAAACAACATGAATTCAAGTGGAACATAGACTAGAATAACATAATATTAAATGAAAAGTAATACACAACAAAATCACAAATAGCTCCACATAATCCTTGCTTGTTTATTTATTATAAACGATTGTCCAACAATAGTAATGTCCATATCTATTCTGAGTGATATAAAAACTACTTTAGAGGGCTATAATGGCCCTAAAATGCAAGTAAACAATGAAAATAATCATCCTCTATGATTTCCTAATGATATTTGCTCAATTAGGTTGTAATATCATGCCAAAAAGCAAGTGTAACATGCCAAGAAGTGTGCTCTCC
This sequence comes from Picea glauca, assembly GCA_000966675.3. Classification (NCBI taxonomy): domain Eukaryota; kingdom Viridiplantae; phylum Streptophyta; class Pinopsida; order Pinales; family Pinaceae; genus Picea; species Picea glauca. The sequence continues at coordinate 1,544,371 of JZKD02S1866034.1, forward strand.
TTGTTGCTTATGCCCTTCTGAAATATGCACAATAAATTTGATGTAAAATATTCATGAGATAACCAAACATCTGATGGATAATGTTTCTCCACCTCCTGTAAATAGTTTCCCCAGTGCAAAGCCCAATATTGGGCCTCGATCTATAGATATAAAAACTCCAAGTCGCCCTACTTCAGCCAATCATGCCTAGGTATCGAAATAACAATATCTGAAAGAGGAAATCCCCTAAGAATACATTATGAGGTTTCCCAAGTGATGGAAAATGCATGCCAGAAGGGATCTCCTCAAGATCCCACCTCAAGACTCCAAAGAGAATCAATTTCTCCTAGAGGGTGTTCCCTTCCTGCAGAAAATCCCCAAGTATTGTGTACCACCTCTAATGAATTCCTAGACCTAAAATATTATTTTCTAGAGTGATATCTCCCCACTGAAACCAACCCACTAGCTAGAGTGGATCTCTCACTACTGAAGCTAGATCTAGCTCTAGGTTTTACCTCCAAACCCAAAGTCACCCAAGCTCCTTGATCTTTCCAATAATCACACTAAAAATTGAATAATACAAGAATGAGCCAAATGAGGCCCCTCATCTCCTTTTATAGATTTTATAATCTCCACTTGACCCTTATCCATAATCACTTACCTTATCCACTTTTTATCTAAATAGCTTAAGTGACTTTTCTAAATCTTAAGTGTCTATTAATCCCCCACTTGACATCCACTTGACCTCCATAATCTCCACTTGACCTTCATAATCTCCCCTTTTTCTCTGACTATAGCCTATGGGGAAAGTGTATAGGATATTTCATCAATCCTCCATGGAATCATTTGAAAATGGATCTTACATATAGAACCTATAGAAGGAACCTCTTCCTTACTAAAGGAATATGGGACCCCTTTCAAAGATTGAGCATAGTAACAATGGGTTTCTAGGTACATCCCTTGATATAGGGCCAAAACCCATGGAATTATCTCCTAAGGAATTGTTTTGGCCTTATTGGTCATGTTTGGAACCTAGACCACAATAGAGGCCCTATAAAACGTATTTTTGCTGATAGGAATAGGAAACCAAATTTATGAGTTAACTGTATTAGTGAGTTAAGTGTACTAGTGATGGTTTCCTAGCTCAAACCATGGTTTACAGCCAAAAACCATGGATGTGTCTTTTAGTCAATGATTTTATGTACTCATATGCCAAACATGGGGAATGAATCATAGTGTGAATATAGTATAGGCCCTATAAAAAATTTGTTTTCCCTAAGATATGAATATGGGATAAATTTTAAGGATTGATCATAACACGGATGGGTATTATCATCCAAATAATGGTTTAAGGTTGAAAACCATGGATTTAGACCTTAAGCAATGTTTGTTATGATTATAAACTATACATAGGACCTAGACCTTGAATATAATCACTATAGAATTAATCCTTAATCTATGAGAGTAATATGGGTACAATTATAAGGATTTGGCACTTTCAGGGCCTAATCGATGGTTTGGAGTTGATAACTAAGGCTTGTAGGCCACTTATCTCTCTCCCATGATACAAGGTTTGTAGAATGAATACTTACCATATGAGAGGAATGCAAGCTCATTTTAAGAATTTGATGTGACAATAAAGGGTCTCATGGATTGACCCGTGGTTTGAAGGTAGAACCATGTATTTACCCCCCAATAAATTCTTTCCATTTTCATAGGAAAAGGACCCCGTAAAATCTTGATATTAATCCTATGAAAGTAATTCCTACAATACAAAAGGGACATGGGCCCAATTTTAAGAATCAAATGCAACAAGGATACATGTCTCTTGACCTAAACAATGGTATGGGATCAAACCCATGCATTTATCCCTCACATAATTTTTTTTAATCTCATAATCATGCATTTATTCATCACACAATGTTTTTTAGTCTCATATGCCGCAATCCATACCTTAGTCTATGAGAGTTGTCCATGTTCTGCCCAATTCTTGAAAATGGTCCTTCGATAGGAAAAAAATTCCTTATGCAAGGCCAATATCAAGGTCCATGACCCCATGAATGATTTATGATCCAAAAAACCAAGGCTTGTGATCTAAATCTATGTTTCTTTTGATCCTTTTGATGAGCTAAGAAAAAAAAATCTTCTCTTTGTGCTAGATACATTACACATTGAGCAATTTTTTCTACAATTATAAACCATGCGAGTAATATGGGTACACTATAGACCTTGAATATAAACCCTATAGAAGAAATGTTTAACCTATGAGAGTAATATGGGTACACTTATAAGTATTGGGAACTTTCATGGCCCAATTGATGTTTTGGAGTTGATAACTAGGGCTTGTAGGCCATGCACTTAGCTCTCTCCTATTACACAAGGTTTGTAGAATGAATCCTTACCATATGAGAGGAATGCGATCCCATTTTAAGGATTTGATGTGACAAGAATGGATCTCATGGCTTGATCCATGGTTTTAAGCTATAACCATGTATTTACCCCCCAAGAATTGTTTTCCATTCTCATAGAAAAAGGACCTGATAAAACTTGATACTAACCCTATAAAAGTAATCTCTACAATACAAAAGGAACATGGGCCCAATTTTAAAAATAAATGGAACAAGGATATGTCCCTTGGCCTAAACAATGGTATTGGTATCAAAACCATGCATTTATCCCTCACACAGTGTTTTTTAGTCTCATAACTATGCATTTATCCCTCACATAATGTTTTTTAGTCTCATATGCCCCAATCCATAACTTAGGGTAGGATGGTTTTCCATGTTGTGCCCAATCCTTGAAAATGGTTCTTCCATATGGAAAATATTCCTTATGCAAGGCCTTTATCAAAGTCCATGACATCATGCATGATATATGATCCCAAAAACCAAGGATTATGATCTAAATCTATGGTTATTTTGTTCGTTTTGATCGGCTAAGAAAAAAAAATCTTCTTTTAGTGATAGATACATTACGCACCATGCTAATGTTTTCTATGATGTATATTTATGTCATTCCTACCCACTAACAATTATCACTTCTGAAACTCACATAATTCAAACAATATTACTACTCTACCCTAGATTTATGTCCTTCCTACCCACTAACAATTATCACTTGTGAAAGTCACATTATTCAAACAAAATTACACTAAAGAAAGTAAAATTAAAAACATTCTCGGTGTAAGATCCAACACTTATAAATATATATGGCCTCATCTTGATTTCTTTCATTTGATTCATGCTTTGGTTCTTGTATTCTATTTTTTTTGTTCTTGTATTCTTTTTCTTTCTCTCTTGTGTTAATACTTGCATAACTCATGCTTTACATTTCCTTTAGGAATTATGCATTCATATAAGAGAGTATGCATGAATCGTTCTTTCTTGGAACATAGAATGGGTTTCAAGGACATGATTGAAAAAGAAATGCTCAAACAAAAGCAAAGGATAATGCAGCCCTGAATGGTAAAAAATAGACATTATAATAAAACTATTTTATTTGATTATTATGCATATTTAATTTCCATTTTAGAATGAAAAATGTATAAATATTTATATAAATTAAATGAAAAATAAATATTTAAAAATATCTACAAAAATATTCTTTATTTTATTTTAAAACATAAACTTCATAACATGTAAATATTTCTCCACGAGCATCCTGCCCAACCTAAATGTGGAATACACAACAATTGTAATTAAAATTGAAGCAATAGAATTATTATTTATAGCCATTAAATCCATAGTACTATAATTCATAGTATTATTACTATTACTTATTAATAATAATAATAATTGCCAAGCTAGACAATAAATTGGTGTATGAGACCCCATCCATCCAACAATTTGATTGGTAAAGCCTACAGAGATATACATACCCTAGCCCTCTCTGGATTTGAACTTCTAAACTCTTAGGAGGAAACACAGATAATTGTCATCTCTGAATTACACTCACCAGAAGTGGGCGATACAACCGATACCTTTTGTGTAATCTAGGACATTTCCGACAATGCCCCTCGGATCAAATGTTCCTCCCTCTGTCAGAATATGAATAGGACTAGTGCTTTCAGCTCGAGAAATAAAGTCTTTAGGGCATAATCTTTCACTTGTGGTTAATTTGCTAGCAAGGCTTGTGATTGATTTGCTAGCAGTGCTTAAACTTTCACTTGCGATTGATTTTCTAGCTGTGTTTAAACTTTCATTTGTGATTGATTTGCCACTATTGCTTAAACTTGTTGTTCTTCCTAAAGAGAAACTAAGACCTGGATTTCCTCTTAAACCTCTTGCTCCTCCTCGACAACTATGACCACCACTGTCTAAATGACCTCATCACATACTGCTGCCTCCTCCACCACCATCGTAATTGCCTTCATGACCACCACAAGGCAAAGTAAATCAAAGAAGATTTTCATAACAATGTTGTTAATGAGAATCATAAAGATATTGTAATTAGAATTATCTTATTTGACAAGTAAACCACTATTTTAATAATAACCTTCTACTATGATTCCAAACATGTAAATTCTAACATATTTTAGAATCCAACACATTTTAGAAGTAGGGCATAGATATTTGTGTATAAATATTTAGAAAGTTTAATTAATATTTACATATAAAAAAACATGAATATCTAATATAACACTAACAAAAATATTATACAAAGTCTAATACCTTTATTGTATTTACATTTATATATGTAATATATTTAAGATTCAAAGGTATTAATTAAATATAAAAACGATTATAAATACAATTATTCTTTACCAAGTACAATAAAAAACATTATTTAAAGATCATAACATATTTAATCAAATGTTTCATTTTAAATGTAGGTATAACCTATGAAAACATTTAATAATAGATTATATGTATACATACCTTGAAGGTCATCAATTGCATTGCTTGATTTCTATCTCAAAAGAGAGGGAGACACTTAGTATAAGATGTATGCCACAAGAAATAAGAAACATAAAATGGAACCATTCTAGATATCCTCCATGGATTCATGACTCAATTGTATTAAATGAAAATGAATCTATTATTTATTATTGACATTGGTTTCTTGATGTTTAGAAAATGTTTTGTTGAAATGAAATTACGTGGTAAATCTAGCGTACAATAGAAAGTGCATGTTGTGCTCTTGAAGTTTAAATGATAAAAATATTTATGCATATGCCTTCATCTAATTGATGAAATTAAAAATATGCATGTGTTTTGATACATTTATATCTACCCCATTGCTTGAAGTCTAAAAGGAAAAAATAGTTGTCTGTATACCTTCATCTAATTCATGAAATTAAACATATGCATAATTTTGATACCTTTCTATCTACTCTACTTCTTGAAGTCTAAATGAAAAAAAATAGTTACATGTATATATTTGTCTATTAAATATTTGCATGCATGTGTTTTGATACCTCTCTATCTACTCCACTTCTATACCTTTCTATGTATATCTTTGTATAAATGACATAAATAGTTGTGTATACTTTCATCTAATTCATGAAATTAAATATATACCCATGTTTTGATAACTTTCTATCTACTCCTCCTTGAATGGGGTGATAGATAGACAGGGAAAGAAAGGTGGCACACATGCAGTGACGAAAGTTAATTCCCCTAGCCTCCATCCATAAAACTATTCCTCCTAATTAATGGTCTCTCACATGGTAGTAATGGTAGTTCTCTAAAACACCATTGGGAATTCAATGTCTCCCCTCGTGATCATGTGTTGCAATAAAGGAGCAAGTATGAGTCATTGAGTAGAAGTCACCTCCACTTTCATGGTGGTCCTTGTAGTCATTTATTCATCCTTTATGAAGGTATGCTCCCTCGAGCACTATGTCATTCTTTATCTTTCACCATATCCCATTCATTCCTTGAGCACTCTGTCATCCCGCCGCTCCCAAACGTCGAGTTGTGGGAACTTTATCATATCATCTCTCTCCTGTCTCTCCAGCACTCTGCTATCCTCCCTCCTCAGTTTTCATTTCACCAACTCTATACCTCTAGCCGGTCTTTATTCCATTATGCCCATAGAATGTAACAAACCCAAAAGAGGGCCACAATATTATAGTTTTATTCCTCATTGCAATCATTCTGATCCCTCACAAACTTTGACTCCAACCACCAACACTGGCCAAAATTGGATTGATTTTACTTTTCCCAACACTCCACACTTGTCTCCACCCACTCGTCGACACCATGCCTAACCTAGGAAGCTTCCCAGTGGATGAAGAAATCCCTCCCCTTAGGTTGCATCCTTTGGAAGACATGCCAAGGCTAGATATCAAAACCAATCCCCAAGTCAAGAATTTGGAACATGGTGGATTTTTGGTTGAAGAAGAAATCCCCCCCAGTTGGTTGACAGACTGGATTTCTCAAAATTCCACCTCTAGAATGGCCTTGGATGAAATTATTCCAATGGATTTGGACGAAATTATGCCAACGGCTCTGGATAAAGATACAACTTAGTGCAAAGGTGGGAAAATTGAGCAACCTTAGCTCAATAATCATTTTATTTCATATGACCACCTCCATTTCATCTTTGTTATGAGGTGAAACCTTGAGGAGAAACTTCATAATTAGCACACCCTCATCTAGCACATGGACCTCATGTTCACTCTTTGGCAGGTGTTGTAGGAAAATTCCCTTGTGGACAGGTGAATCTCCTCTTGGGTTCTAGACCCCTATACCAAGACAGAAAGATGCTAACATTGGACACTAATATCCATTTGAATATAATTACCTAATCAGAAAGAGAAGGAGAAGGAAGAAAGTGTGATGCACCTTATTTCGATGTTTGTCCTTGCTGCTCCAATTTGAGCTTGATCTTTGAGCTCCTTAGCACTGTTTGACACTTACAATGCAATGGACAATGAGACAAAGAGCTCCTACTCTACTCTATAATATTAGTTTAATCAAATCCATATATAATAGACAACATATGTAAAGATACACATATTAGAAGGGAATAGTCCAAGCATATATTAATGAGAACTCAAAAGAGATGCTTACAAGCTGTAGATGAAGTCATAACAGCCTCTCCAAGTCCTCAAAATCCAACCCTTGCACAAAGCTCCAAAAATCATAGGTTTGATACCTCCAATATGCCTCTTTTCATCTCCATGGAAAGCCCTCATTATATCGGATTTGGCAGCTTAACCATCATGGAGAGGATCACTCATCAGATCCACTAAAAAGGAATCTCTAAGATATTTAGCGAGAAAATATCTCTTATGTATTTTAGGGAGGAAATATTTCTCAAGGATTTTAAGGAGGAAATATTTCAACCATCCATGATATCCTCCACCTTACCTAAAAAATAGGAAATTAATTAAGTGTGAGGTGGATTCTCACACTTAATTAATTTATTTTTCATGAATATTAATAATAATTCATGTGCACTTGATTCTCACACTTAATTATTTTCTTTTTCATGAATATTAATAATAATTCATGTGCACTTGGTATTTTGGCCTTCATGTAATATATCCCTCCTCCACATTGACTAGGGATTGTGAGATAGGTGATTCCATGGTGTCAAGGTGTATGAGACACTTATATGACACTTACAACACTTAGGGAGAGGTACCTGGGTGTGAAAATTTCATGTGTAATAGAATGCCCCCTAAAGTGTGAGGTTAGAAGAGAGAATGATGCCTGAAAAACTTTAAAAATATTTAATTCAAGGGTATGGATTTGGAGAACCTAGAAGAAGATGCAAAAACCATCAAAAAATATTAAAAAATGTTCCATTTCTAAGGCGGGCATACCTGTGCTTGAAATAAAAGATGACTCAAAGCCTGGATGTCGACCAATACATTGGGAATCCATAAAAAATATTGACTAAGGATATGGCCACCAAAGATAAAATGTGGATCCATACCTCCATGACATGAACTGATCGTAGCCATGAAAAATACAAAGTGGAGCTACAAGATGATAAAACATAGCTACAAACCAATACAATGTGGATTTATGTGGCAGTCTATACATCATCATGCTAAAATGATCTCCTTCACATCCTGGGAAGAGTAGTTTAACAGAGTGAATTCTCAACCCAAGATCTTCATCCCAATTCCGATGTTGTATGAATCTAGCCATGTGATTATATGTTTTGATGTCAAACATGGTAGAAACCACTTGATTAACGAGCATTGAGGTAAATTGTTAACAAGTGCGATGGAAACCACCAATGATGTCAATGACTCCCAAGGTACCCTAGTACATTCCAATGAATGTGAATAAATGAGATGAGGTCGAACATTCATGGAATCAACCAATGAGAGTTCAATGATGTAAACCCACTCTTGGAAGTGAGGAGGCCTGCCATTGAGGTATGCAGGTCCCAAGGTACTAATTGGTTTCTAATTCTAATAACTATATGATGTGTTGAAGTCGACATGAAGAGACTCATCGAAGGAGGGCCTTCATGTATCCCCCATCAAAGACATGAAACTGACATAGGAAAGTAATGTAAGATGGTGAATCAAATGAGTATGTACTGAAACATGAAATGGAAACTGGTAATACTAGAGATGGATGGTTTGAAGTGAAAATTACTTTGAACATAATGAGGCACGACAACTGAATTGGAAACATTGACTCGAAGAGTACCAAAATCTAATGTGATTACATTAATAGAACTCTTTGATTGGAAGCAAAAGTATGGCGACACACGAAATTGGTATGAATCAGAGACAAACATATTACCCAACTATAAGACGAGATGAAAACATGTGCCATGTTCAAGGGTGACAAAAGCTTCCATAAAATATTCTCAAAAACCTTGACCCACTTCCTTCAATTTTTCCGCCACCCAGATAGATGAGTACCTCTTTTTAATTTAACTAGCTCGAGAAGGGTAACACATGCTCGTTATAACTCACCTTCAATAAGTTCCTCTTCCTTTTTTTAATGAAATAGAAGAAGTAAAGGTTCATCCCCATATGGGCCCTTCATTGTGTAGTTTAGCGAGTCTAGATAAGGGAAACATGATGGTTTTTCATTTTTAGAGAGTCTGAAAAGAACCTAAACATGACTCCAGGGTTGTCATTTTTCGTAATATTAGTCTATGAAGTCCGAAAAAGAGATAAACTACTACTCAAGAGACTCCCTTTCAAAACCTTTTAAACGAGTGTGAAAGGAGCAATATCACTCTCATAGCACTCTGTAAACTTCATTTGGTTGAGGAAACGAATGACAGAGGCAACCTACAAACCAACTTTGAGGCCTTAAACTAACCTTTCAGACCTGGAGAGGGCTCTCTCGGGAGACTTCGTCTCTATACAGTACATAAATTTAAAAATCAAGGATACATTTAACACCTTTGAATAATATTTATGGTTCTATTGGAGAAAATAAGAAATACCTTGGGCTATAGAGTCGAATTAAGAAAACGACAGAAACAAATGAATTGGTGACTGGACTCAAGAGGATAAAGGATAAATGAGCAACAGTTTGTAGTTAAAAATCATTGTGTGTGGTGAGAGAAAAAAACATGAAGCAACTTGGAGCACCATTGGGGATGAATTCAGAGTTAACTTAGAATAAATATGGTTTGTCTAAATGGCACGAATCTAGAGCACTGCACAGTGAATTCTAGATTCGAAATAACGTTTTGATTCAGGCATAGATTACAGATATGAATATAAAGAGCACACGAAAGTGCGTATGCAAAGAAAGAATACAATACATCAGCCTTCCACCGTTAGAATATTTTCATCAAAGCTTCAAGAATTTTGTATTAAGTTTTAATCGGATAAAAAAAACTACAATCAATAGTCACTGTCTACACAGTTTTTCAAACCAACCTGGCTTACATTGATAAGATGGAATATATAGACAAGAGTGTGCCACTTGGGGTACCCTACACTCTAACTACTCTGCATAGAAAATAGGTTTCAACTACTCTCTGTCAGATGGCTCATAGAAACTGGCTGCACTTAGCCGCATCATAGCCACTTGTCTTTGTATCGATGTTTCGGTCATCAACAATATCTCATTGTTAGAGAATGATGTGGCGAAAAACCAGTAGGACCATAAGCAATCTACATATAATGTGAATACCCAGGCATATTCAGTGGTGGTTGGAGAGGATAGTAGCTCATAGGAGTATACCCTGGAACAGGGGCTTGAGTTTGAGCATTCGCCCCCCAAATGGGATTGAACGAACCTGGATATGGTTGGCCCATACTAGGGGGTGGTACGGAAATTACAGGTGAACCTGGACCAAAAGGGTCCCGTCGAAAAACACCCGTAGACCAAAAAGGATCTTGGTCCCCAGGTCCAGACGGAGATCCAGAATACACAACAATTTAGTCTCCAGAAGAGTTTGCTCGCGTAAAATGTCTCTCGGAATCAAGGTGAAGTCGAAAGTCCTCTCGAGTATTTGTAATTAGAAAATGTTCAAGAGAGTCAGTGCATTCCACTTGCAGTGTGGTGATGACTGGGACTTCACTTTGCCGAGGAGAGCCTTCAAGTGTACTTGTAGGCAAGGGTTGAGAAACTTCTAGATGATCAAGAGATAAACCCTGCATTAGACGTGAACAACATGGAGGAGCTATTGTAAACGAGTGAAAAACTTCACGAAGAAAATATTATGGTTAACTTCGAGAAACAAACAACACATGCTAGTAAACAAAATCTAGGAAACAACACTAAGAAAGCAAGACCTTCTAATTTCGAAGCCACTAGTTGGTGATGAAATCCAACATCGCAACAATGAGATGAGAAGGGGTTGGGCTAGGGTGGAAAAGTTACACTGACGACCTACTTGATGTACTTACACCCTGGTGCAAGATCCCACACATAATCATGGGTATACCCTCCAAGGAGCCCGAGTGAGTTTGGTCAACGTCAAATCCAGGTACTATGAAGACTTTCCCCTTCACAGTCACCTCGTGTAAGAAATTAGAAATATAGGCCACTAAGGTCACCACCAACAACAATAAAGCCTGGGGGGACAGTCGAAAGTCCGATCCACACGCAAGGGCAGGGTATCTAGCCTGAAATCAACTCAAAAGGCTTCCACTCATCATTGTGGGTATACCTCCGAGTGATCCCCATAATATGTGTAATCTCTACATTGATATCAACAAAGTAGGGTGAGTAACTCTGTCAATATCAATGCGACCTCATGCTTGACCCTTTTGTGAGACGGGCTTACCAAGACAGGATGTTGCAAATGGAATTTAACACTCCCTAACACAAGATGTTATTGTGTGTTTTGTGATTTTGGAGAGTGTATCTCTCTTCTTACTCCAAAGCGCTAGCCTCGCTAAATGTTGGTGTAATAGAGCCCTAGAAAAGAGTTACTAGTTAAATTTTATGATTGCGTAGTGTTATTAAGAGCTGTTGTTTACTCAAAGGAAACAGAGATGAAATTGATGTTGTATAAGACTCTGACCCAATGATCCATGGATGAGAATGAAATATATCACTTTTCGTTCAATAAATCCTATGTATGGGAGGGAAAGAGAAAGTTTTCCAGATCAACCTTGAACTACAATGCAAAATTTCCTTTAAAAGGAAAATGCAACAAATCATGCATCAAGAACAATTCTCTATTGCTTCTTTTTCAACAATTTCAACAAGTGATTTCCAATGTTTTCGAAGACGAAAAAGATTTTTGAAAGAAAAAAATTTGTTCACTTTTCAAAAAGGACCCACACCATGATAATGAGAGTACAGAAAATAAAAAACCAATGAACAAGCAATGATAAAAACCCAATCCACTCTTTCAATGAAAACAAAAATAAAAAGCAAACCAATCTAGTCTTTTCAATTGCATAAGAAAAGTGATTCAAACAATAAACAAATGATAAAGACCAAGAAACTCAAATTTCAACTGATCACTGGTTCTTAATTAATCAAGCACACTCAAATTCTGAAATCAGTGAGTATGGTTATGCCAAGAAAATTCAAGAAACGAAAGTCAAGACAAAAGTGACAAGAAGAGCATTGAAATCCTAAGACTGTTCATGCACGGAAACAAAGACAAGAAGAACATCAATCAATGGTCCAAGAAAATCTTATGAGGCACCCAGACTGATCTGGGCAATTGAAGATGCCAAAACTCAAATCCAAAAGTTTGAAAAAATGGGTTCGTAGGCTGAGAGTGTTACATATTGTGAGAATTAGTGATTCTCACAGGTGGCCCTTGAGCAGAGTGTGAGAACCTCGCACTGAACCTAAAGGAAGGATGTGAACTCTATATATTCTCGCAGGATACAGTGAAGTGCAGTGTGAGAACCTCTGAAACTAGTCAATTTTTTGGAAAATGAAACAAAATTTGAAAAGGCCTCTAGACCCAGAGGGTCTATCAGGATATCCTGAAGACTCAGAGATTGATAGGAAAGGAGAAAGGTAAAACAAGAGCAAATGGCCATGGAAAAACACCAAAAGCCACAAAGAAAATGGGATGATCCTCAGTGGAGTCGCCAATTTTGTTATCGGACTAATCGGTAGGTGCTGACACTAACAAATCTCCCTAGATCCACCTGGATCTAGAACAAAACAAGAAAGGACATGACTCTTTCCCTAAGTTTTGACCATTGAATTGACTAGTAGGAAGGAACAAGTAACATACCTTAGCATCGCTTCCTAGGGTATTTGTTGCTCCCGCTTCACTCTAGTGCTCTCATGAGGTCACGACCAAGACAACAAAAACCAACCAAAGTGAAGATAGCAAAATATATTCAAATGTCAACTTATGTGTATGATCAAGGAATTACACAATAAAGTGGAAATAGCTTTATGGGAAAGGGACATGCCACTGTATCATATTAATTGAAAGTAAAGATTACAACCTGATTGCCTTGATGTCTTTGCAGAGGAAGCCCTGTCGAAAAACCAGTAGGACCATAAGCAGTCTGCATATAATGTGAAGACCCAGGCATATAATGTTACCCATGATTTTGGTCGTCATGATGATGTATTGATGATGGTGTACTCAGGCTCTTCATAAGAACTTTCTCCTGAGAAAATTTACTTTCATCTCTTCCCAGAAAACTCATTTTTGAAGAAGGTTCGCAGGCTGCTAATATATTTGGGTGTGAGAATGACCCATTCTCGTAGGTTGCTTTAAGCCAGGGTGTGAACTTCTCACATTGTGTTGAATATCCAGGGTGCGAACTCTTCCTAAAGCATGGAAAAAGATGAATTCTCAATGTTTCTAGAAGGGAATCTTCTAGAAGAATGGGTTGGCATTCAAATGGTTATCCTTGTACTAGATTCCATGATATTGTGGGATCATTCTTATCCAAGTAACTATCTTATTCCCTCCTATATATTGAGGGAATTCTCATGGAAAAGGTTAAGTAAGATTCATTGGAGAATTGGTGAAAGAATTGTGTGAAGGACTTAGCTTGAACAACTTCTTGGAGACTCTAGCAAGTCTATCAAGAGGATTTGATATTCTTCATGCAAGGATTGAGAAAGTGTGTGCATTGGAGCCAAGAGCCATCAAAAGGAAGCTTGCGACATCAAGGCTATCAGGTTGTAATCTTTACTTTCAATTAATATGATACAGTGGCATGTCCCTTTCCCATAAAGCTATTCTCACTTTATTGTGTAATTCCTTGATCATACACATAAGTTGATGGTTGGATATATTTTTCTATCTTCACTTTGGTTGGTTTGTGTTGTCTTGGTCTTGACCTCACGAGAGAACCGGAGTGAAGCGGGAGCAACAGAGACCCTAGGAAGCGATATAAAGGTATCTTACTTTTTCCTTCCTACTAGATAATTCAATGGTCAAAACTTAGGGAAAGAGTCATGTCCTATCCTGTTTTGTTCTAGATCTAGATGGATCTAGGGAGATCTGTTAGTGTCCGCACCTACCGATTAGTCTAATAACAAAATTGGCGAGTCCATTGGGGATCATAACCCGTTTTATTATGGTTTTTGGTGTTTTTCCTTGGCCAATTTCTCTTGTTTTAATTTTCTCCTTTCCTATCAATCTCTGAGTCTTCAGGATATCCTGATAGACCCTCTAGGTCCAGAGGCCTTTTAAAATTTTGTTTCATTTTCCAAAAATTTGACTAGTTTCAGAGGTTCTCGCACTACACTTCACTGTAGCCTGCGAGAATCTATAGATTTCGCATTCTACTTTTAGGTTCAGTGCGAGGTTCTCGCACTCTGCTCAAGGGCCACCTGTGAGAATGATTGATTCTCACACTGTGTAGTATTGTCAGCCTGCGAAATTTTTTTTTCAAACTTTTGGATTTAAGTTTTGGCATCTTCAACTACCCAGATCAGATTAGGTGCCTCATAATATTTTCTTGGACCATTGATTGATGTTCTTCCTGTCTTCATTTTCGTGCATGAATAGTCTTAGGATTTCAAGGCTCTTCTTGTCACTTTTGTCTTGACTTTCGTTTCTTGACTTTTCTTGGCATGACCATACTCTCTGATTTCAGAATCTACGTGTGCTTGATTGATTAAGGACCAACGATCAGTTGAAAGTTGAGTTTCTTGGTCTTTATCATTTGTTTATTGTTTGAAAGATCACTTTTCTTATGCAATTGAAAAGACTAGTTTGATTTGCTTGTTCTTTTTGTTTTCATTGAAAGAGTGATTTGGGTGTTTATCATTACTTGTTCATTGGTTTTTGATTTTCAGTACTCTCCCTATCATGATGTGGGTCCTTTTTGAAAAGTGAACAAAGTTTTTCTTTCAAAAAATCTTTTTCATCCTCGAAAACATTGAAAATCAATTGTTGAAATTATTGAAAAAGAAGCAATAGAGAATTGTTATTGATGCGTGATTTGTTGCATTTGCATTTTCAAGAAAAATTTTCATTGTAGTTCAAGGTTGATCTAGAAAACTTTCTCTTTCCCTCCCATACATAGGATTCATTGAATGAAAAGTGATATATTTCATTCTCATCCATGCATCGTTGGGTCAGAGTCTTATACAACATCAGTTTCATCTTCGTTTCCTTTGAGTAAACAACAACTCTTAATAACACTGCGCAATCATACAATTTAACTAGTAACTCTTTTCTAGGGCTCTATTACACCAACATTTATCTAGGCTAGCACTTTGGAGTAAGAAGAGAGATATACTCTCCAAAAGCACAAAACACACAATAGCATCTTGTGTTAGGGAGTGTTAAATTCCATTTGCAACATCACTGTCTTGGGAAGCCCTTCTCACACAAGGGTCAAGCACGAGGTCGCATTGATATTGACAGAGTTACTCACCCTACTTTGTTGATATGAGTGTATATATTACACGTATTATGGGGATCACTCGGAGGTATACCCACAATGATGAGTGGAAGCCTTTTGAGTTGATTTTTGGCTAGATACCCTGCCCTTGCGTGTGGATCGGACTATCGACTGTCCCCCCAGAATTTATTGTTGTTGGTGGTGACCTTAGTGGCCTATCTTTACCGTCCCTGCCGAAATGGCCCATCTCACAGCTACTACGAGTGTTCCAACTGGGTTTACTGCTATTAGTCTTGCTCCCATCCACACACCATGAACACCCAATGTCACTCTGACATTACCACCTGGATACCGTGTGTTGAATGCTTCCATTCCTACTCCTACGCACACTCCATCCGGTTCTCCTGGTGGTCCTTCTTCTTCTAGGCACTTTCTTCCCAGTTTTGTTCCAACACTCCCTTAATTTCCTTTTGGAGGACCTTCTTCGTCTTCCACTGGAAATCTTAATCCTAGTGGCACGATTTTGTCTTTCACTCCACATGATCATTTTCTGATTGGTGGACAATTTCACCAAGGTGGTATGACTCAACCCCCTCTCAGTGGGCAAATTCCTTTTGGAACACAACCCCCAATTGGAACATTGCCCCCAATTTGAACACCACCTTCGATGGGAAGACCAACCCCACCTTATGGGAAAAACATACCTCCGTCTTTGGCCCAGTATTGGAATCAGTTGACACAAAATCCTCCTCAAACGACTGGGGGGAAGCAGTTTCTAGCTGCGTCTGTACCACCCCCTAGTATGGGCCAACCATATCCAGGTTCATTCAATCCCATTTGGAGGGCGAATGCTCAAACTCAAGCCCCTGTTTCAGGGTATACTCCTATGAGCAACTATCCTCTCCAACCACCACCGAATATGCCTGGGTCTTTATATTATATGTAGACTGCTTATGGTCCTACTGGTTTTTCAACAGGGCTTCTTACCCAAAGCCACCAGTACCCACAGGTGAATCGACAGTTACCCTTTTTAGCCACTTTGTATCTTCCATATTTGTCAAGGATTTTAAATGATCCTATTCGTCACTCTCCCCAATGGCCTGTTATACCCACCAAGCTTCCATCAGACATTCCTAAATTCAATGGCAAAGCAGGAGAGGACCCAAATAATCATGTTATGACTTTTCACTTATGGTGCTCATCCAACTTGTTGATGGATGACTCTATTCATTTACATCTTTTTCAACGAACCCTCATAGGTTCTGCTCCAAAGTGGTATATCAAATTGCCACGAGGTTTCTTCTCTGACTTCAACACCCTAGCTATGGATTTCCTTATGCATTACCAGTTACCGATCTGTTATGACACGGGGATCAAGATTTTTACTTCCTTCAAACAGAACAAAGGCACTCATATATCTGATCACATCCATGAGTGGCGAAGGAGACGACGTCTCATTAAACTTGAGCTCCCCGATCAATTGCTGGCAGAGTGGTTCACAAAATCATTTGTGAACGACATCGGTAAGGAAATTTCCATGGGTGGCGTAGTCATGGAAGAGAAGGCTATAAGTCATGCTCAATATCTTGACCTCGTTCACTCACAAAGGGGAACCCTTTACGATTTACTACTTGACTTACCTCATCCTAATACTTCCAGCACTTCAACTACTCCAGTTGCCTCACATGCAGTTGATAGTGTGGTTGGTATTTCCCAAGCCCAACCACATTCTGCCTCAAGCACAAACCCCAAATCTTCTTCTTCTAATGTTCAAAATGCTCCGTCTCTTGCCCCTCCCACCGGCAAGACTTCTGAGGTAAATGCGGTCCAATCTACCCATGCCGGTAAAAACAGGTCTAAAAAGGGGAGAGGTAAGAATAAGGAGGGAAAAAATAATTCTCAAGCAGAGCAAACCAAAACTACCCAAACCACGATAGCCTTGTCTTATCTGTGGTGATGATCACTACACAAAGGATCGTCCACGACGTGCTGAGGTCACTAAGTTCCTTCAAGGAGCTCCAAAACCACCTACACCAACCATTTTGTACCAACCCTTCTCGTCTCAACAACGGGCTCAGTTGGTCATCCATGACCAACCCTCATCTTCTACTACATCATATTTTTTGATGTGTACTGGTGATTCTAATCAGAGCAACATTGCACTCACTACTCGAGAAAAAGATTATTCTCCCTCTAAGGAGAAGGTTCTTGATTTACCCCCTTCCTTGGTCCAACCCTCTCCCATGACTCCACCTACCAACGGTCCTCTTCATCTCGACCGATCGAGCCTCGACACAGTTCTGTGACCCCCCCCAAAGGGCGTCATTCAAAAATCGGCTTTCAATCCTCATGCTCGTGTGGCCCAGAACTACAACATTGTTGAAGATCTGGCCCACGCACCTTCTGTGATGTCAGCCCTTGAAGTCCTTCAAACTTGTCCCACACAACGGAAGGCACTATTGAAAGATATCGGTGGAATTGACCCTAAGGATACAAATTTGATAGTCTTTGACTTGGAAGATCACATTCCAAGGTTACCCCCTCAACTTGCTTCCAGATCCAAGTGGTTGTCTCTAACAAAAACATTTGTTGAACTGTTATTGATGAGGGTGCCTCGACATGTGTTATGTCTCTTGCTTGTTGGAAAGCCATTGGCTCTCCTTCTTTGAATGAATCCCACAACACTCTTAAAGCCTTCAATGGCTCTTTTTTTAATCCCTATGGTGTCCTTCCTACATTTCCCATCACGTTATAAGGAAAGACAGTCCAAGTCGAAGTGGAAGTCTTTCACACTCCCCTTGATTATAATCTTCTACTTGGCTGCAGCTGGATCGATTCCATGCACGCAGTTGTGTCAACCCTTTTCAGTGTGGTACGTTTCCTACATCAAGGTAAGGTTGTTACCATCGACCAACTAGCCTTCTTCAATTCCAACACCCGTACTAGAAACATATTGTTTATCGCTAAAACCCCACTGGGTTATGAGAACGTCGGTGTAGACCTTCTCAAGGACTCTTCGTTAATGGGTACTTTCCCCATTCCACCACCCGATGTTCCACGCTTGTCTGTTGCTTCCATCAATATGATCTCCACCATACCTCATGAACTTCATGTGTCTCATGACCCCTGGATAGTCCCTGACCCTGGAGATCATCTTTGTTTCGGCGATGCCATGTCGTTAAGTCTGGTTGAGTCCGCCTATCAAGCCATTCAATCGACAAGACCTTCTAACCCCTCTCTTGATGAGTTGTCTCCCGATCCTTTCCGTCTCATTTTTCCCACAACGAGATGATCATGTCTTTCATGGAGGACACCCCTTGGGACGATGGGCATCATCATTCCATCCTTTTTCTGGAGCAACATACTCTTGGAAACTACCAATGGATTTCGACCCCATCGACCATTGTTGTCATCTCCACCGTTCCCGAGTCTGCACACGATGTGTTTTCTGAAGGGAACTTAAGCAATATCTCGCCCACTATTCCCCTTGACATATCCATCAAACCTGGGATTGTCGAAAATGTCCACATTGGAGCTTTGTGTTCTTCCAATGAAATCGTCACCTACACCTCTCTTTTCAAAGAATTTCGTGACATCTTTGCCTGGAGCTACGAAGAAATTCTAGGTATCGATCCTATGATTGTGATACATGAGATAAACACATACCCCGGCACTATACCCGTCCGAAAATACCTTCGTCCAGTTCACCCACGTAAAGTGGCTGCTATCAAGCTCGAAGTCGAGAAACTTCTAAAAGCCAACTTTATTTATCCGGTGGCTCTCACAGACTGGGTTTCCAATCTTGTCTCGATTGACAAGAAACAAGGCACCATTCGTGTATGCGTTGATTATAGGGATATCAACAAAGCTTGTCCCAAAGACAAATTTCCTACACCCTTTGTCGATCAAATTGTCGACGATTGTGCCGGAAGTGAAATATTCTCTCTCATGGATGGTTTCTCCAGGTATAATCAAATCAACATTGTTCTCGAGGATCAACATAAAACTTTTTTTATTTGTCCTTGGGGTACTTTTGCCTATCGAAAACTTCCTTTCAGTCTCAAGAACACTGGTGCAACTTTTCAATGCGCTATGTCTTATGCTTTCCATGATATCAAGCACATCGTTCAACCCTATTTGGATGATTTACTCGCTCATTGAATGCGCAAAGTGAAAGATACCAAATATATAAAATATGCAGAACAGAAATGAAATGCTAGAAATGGCAGAATAAAAGTAAAATATCCAACATAATCTTCACAATACACAGAAATGATATACGAAATAGCAATAGAAATATCACTTTGATTCAGATAGCAATGTTCATAGGCCTCTTCGAGGGGGAAACCTCCAGTCAAGTAGTGCTCTGTTACAATAATCTCCAAGCTAGGGTTTTCATACCCTCGACCATTATTTATACTAAATATGTCTATTATGAGAAGCATCTAGAGGAAGATCATTCTAGAAGCGGAAGCTTCTATTAGGTCTTCTTACATCCACCTTATTCTATTTTATTGAAAGGCCTTATTAATATTGACCTTTATTACATCT
>JZKD02S1866034.1:1578102-1650030 GCA_000966675.3 Picea glauca
CTATTAGGTCTTCTTACATCCGCCTTATTCTATTTTATTGAAAGGCCTTATTAATATTGACCTTTATTACATCTGAATATATTGATCTACCTATGTGCGGGTTAGGACCTTAACACAAAGTCGATCACCCAACCCACCTCCGAGCCATTTTCGTTCACTGTCGGTTCTACTGTATACATTTGAATCCTCATAAGTGTGTTTTCTGTGTGGAATCCAGCCGTCTTCTAGGTTTTATCATTTCACGTCAAGGGATCTGGGTGGATCCTTTAAAGGTTGAGGCGATCCTTAATCTCCCTCCTCCTTCTACACTTCGCCAGTTACAAAGTTTGCAGGGGAAAGCAAACTTTCATTGTCATTTTATCCCAAACTATGCCGAGATAACTCATGGATTTACGCGGCTATTAAAAAAGGATTCAGAGTTCGTCTGGGATACCATTTCCAACAATGATTTTGAAGCTTTGAAGTTGTCCCTAACGCGAGCTCCGCTTCTCTTTCCCCTCGATTATAGTCGCGATTATTTCCTTTACCTTGATGCCTCGAATTACACCATTGGCATGGTTCTCGTCCAAGAGGATGATGCTAACGACAAACATGTTATTTACTACTTGAGTCGAAGTCCCGCGCCAATTGAAATCAAGTATTTACATGTCAAGAAACTCGCCTTGGCTGTCGTCCAAGCCGTCCAACGCTTTCGGAACTATATCCTCTCGCGCAAGACTACTGTGATTTCTCACTACAACCCTATGCAACACATTCTTACCCGTCAATTTCTAGGGGGTAAATACTCCAAATGGATTGTGATACTCCAGGAGTTTGACTTGGAATTCGAACGCGCGAAGTCTAAGAAGTCCTTAGTTTTGGCTGAGTTGATATTCGATTTTCCCCATTCTGCAATGGAAAATGTAGCAGCTGATTCATTACCCGATGAATCTCTTTTCCTTATTAGCACTGATGATCTTTGGTATGGGGATATCATTATATATCTCCAAAACCATACTTTCCAGCCAACTTTGTCCAGTATTGAACGACGTCGGATACGATACCAAGCTCGTCAATACATTATCCTCAGGGATACTCTTTATCATCAGGGAATTGACTCTGTTTTTCAACGTTGTCTAACGTTCGACGAAACTGAGAAAGCTCTGAATGACTGCCATTCTAGAGCCTGTGGTGGTCATATGTCTGGGTATGCTACTGCCCAGAAGATCTTACGAGCAGGGTATTTTTGGCCTTCTTTATTTAACGACTGCATCACCGCTGTTCAAAAATGTCATGCTTGCTAGACCTATAATAATAAGATTCGGTCACATCCTACTCCTCTTCACTCTATGGTATCAGTTGGTTCCTTTGTGAAATGGGGCATCGATTTCATGACATGTCACCCTCACTCGGTCGGGGGGCATGGTTACATTATTGTAGTCATCGATTACTTTACGAAATGGGCCGAGGCGATGCCAACATTTGACAACACTAGAAAGACCGCAACATTATTCCTTTTTAATCACATCATAGCTCATTTTTGTGTTCCCCAAGCTATTGTCACTGATCACGGTAGCCACTTTAGGAATTTTATGGTGTCTGAACTTACGAAAAAGTTGGGTCTTCGCCATGATAACTCAACGCCCTATTACCCACAAGACAATGGCCAAGTCGAAGCGATTAACAAAGTTCTCATAACTATGCTCCGATGAATGATAGGGATTCATAAAAAAAGTTGGCACACAATGGTTTTTTCGGCATTGTGGGCATACCGGACATCCATCAAGTCCCCTATTGGGTTTACACCTTTCTGATTAGTCTATAGTCTAGAAGCCATTCTCTCGATTGAATGTGAGATACCCTCTTTAAAACTAGTTGTTGAACTCCTACCCAACACTTCTGCTGAGGAAGAACGTCTATTGTATCTTATGCGATTAGACGAAACTCGACGCAATGCCACCCTAGTCATAGAAGCTTAGAAAAAGCGTGTCAAGGCCCAATACGACAAGCATGTCAAGCCTCGCATTTTCTCCGAAGGTGATCTTGTTCTTCTCTATGAACAAGATCGAGATATGTTAGGAGCTGGGAAATTCAAAGCCATGTGGCAAGGTCCTTATATCGTTTGATGAGTTTTGGAAAAAGGAGCTTATGAGTTGGTAGATTATGATGGTATCCCTTTGAGTGAACCCAGGAATGGGTTGTACCTGAAGAAGTACTATGCATAAAATCATCTGTGCACAAGTACTTGTATTTTTATTGTATCATACTTCTTGTGTGTTAGTATAGCTTGCTTTTGTCATTATTTGGTCGTTGCCCTTATGTGACATTGTGTTTGATTTCCATATGTCAGAGTCTTCGTTACCCTATATTGGATTCACTGATGGTGCTAGCCATAGTACTCAGAACCTTGCTTCTGTTGCATGGGCAATTTATGCCCCTACAAACGAACTTGTCTCTTTACAAGGTGTGTGTCTTGGTCGTGCGACCAACAACATTGCAGAGTATAGCGACGTTATTGAATTATTGGTTGATGCTATCTCGCTCAAAATCTGTCATTTGGTTGTGTGACTTGATTCGCAGCTTGTAGTACTATAGTTAAGTAAAGTCTATACTATTCAAAGTCCTACTTTGTTACAGGTGTATTTGCAAATTCGCCTCTTGGAGCGTTATTTTGATTACATTGAATATCAACATATTCCAAGATGTCTAAATACATTAACAGATGAATTGGCTAACTATGTATTAGACAGACATTTGAATCATTTATAAATCAATCACATCAATATTCAAACAAACACATGATAAACTGGTAGAATCCATCTGTATATATAATGATCAAAAGAGTTTTTTACAAAAAGTTTTGTCCGAAGACCAAAATGTCAAAATTTGAATCTCATAGCTTCTACAAAGTGACATCATGGATGATGTTCAAGGTAACACACGACTGCCCGAGAAACTCTATGGAGCAGTCGACTCATGGATCTTGACACTCCTACAGTATGACGTTGATCACGTTGTGGAACCTCTTCAAGAGGCATGTCTGGAATATCTGCGGTCAGGCCCTCTAGATTTTGTTCCACTACTTGATAATCCTCGGCATATTGTGGCATTGTCGCTACCTCGCCTCGCCACTGAATGGGAGAAGTACCAGGAGGTCGACAAGGTCCAACATCTGTGTCATCAAAATGAATTTTGTATTAGTCTTTGGAAGAATATATAAAAAAAAAAAAAATTGAATATGATTAAAATTCACAAAAACATTTAAAAAGGAAAAAATGTGTGTACTTCTTACCAAGTTCCCCCCACTGATCATCCTTTGGCAGTACTAAGTCCAGATCTCCTCGGAAATCCAAATCGGCATAAGCATAATCATCAACCATCAACAATTGTGGTTGAAGCCAGTCAAAGAAGGTATCATCATACTTGATGATCGGTCCAGCTACGTGCTAGGCCATAAGCTGACACCATCTCAGCATCCTTGGATCCCTAGGAGCTGGTAAATTCCACTCAACCTGCAGCCTCAGTAATGGAACCCTCTCAAGGAAGAAGGACACTAGAAAATATCTGTACCTGAATTGCTTCAGGTTGCCTCATCTGCATTTGGTCAACTGCCTTTTTACGCTTCGAAGCATTGCATCTGCCCAGTTGAACACTCAAGGTTTAGTACACTCTATAGCATACTGGAAGCAAATCTGTAGCGCCATGTCAGGAGCAGAACTCCCAGCCATCTGAGCTATGGTGAATAGGATAGTACGGAGGGTCAAATCTCATACCCCCCAAATAGCTACTTTTCCTTTCTTTCTCTCTGCCTCGGGAACATGGTGTAAATGACAGTACTCACTCATGGGAAGCCCACCACCTCTACTACCAGTCAGGCTCACATAGTACCCCCACCGTGACAATCCAGTCAAAAAGTAAATGTCCTCAATATCTAAGGACAGTGTGTGGACCCCCACATGAAATACCTGCTGATCGGGATCCCACATATGCACAAGGTACTCTAATAACTTGACTTGGGCCCTCATGCCTAGGATAATAAAGTACTTTAGGAGGCCACAGTTTCTCAAAGAAACAATAGTAGGTGGATGATTTCCGGCAATTACATTGTCTTCTTCATGCTCCCTTTTGTGCCATTCAAGAACCATTTTGATGGCCAATTATCTGCATAAGAAGAACAAAAAGAAGATTAACAACTCTATTCATTCATTGGTTCTTTTTTCATTGAGTAAAATTTAAAAAAAAATTGTTCTTTGTGGTTCTCACAGGTGCCCTTTGGGCACAGTACGAGAACCTCGTAGGCTGCTATGGGCTCACCTACGAGAATCACCCATTCTTGCAGGTCCCGTGTAGCCCACTTGCGAGAATGGTTGAGCACAAGTAGGGCTCATAAAATCAACTTAGAAATGAATTTTTAACCAATGAAAATGAAAAATTAAACCATGAAAGAGTAGAGGACAAAGAGCCTACCTCACTGTCACTGACGACTCGACGAATGGATGCTCGTAACTCCCGCAAACTGACGTCAAACTTCGAGGGTAAAAGAGGGGTTTTTGAGCTCAAATAGTGGAAAAGTGAAAATGATATGGTAAAAAAGTTTTTACTCCTTTTTATTTACTTTTACCATGTCATTTGGTTTTTGATGATTATTTATCTATTAAACCCTAATCCCTAATGTCCTTTTGAGTGTAACTTTTGTAGGCGTAATGACTTCGATGTTCATATACAGGGATGCGGACATAATTTTGCTTTTCCATCGTATTTTTTGATTGTTTTTTATGGTTTTTGTATAAAACCTCGAGCCTGGTCTTTTTCCGTTCTTGCACTCGAAAATACATGAGAACGCGATCGAGCATACTTTTATCACTTTTTCGGGCTCAACAAGGTTATACGGAAAAGGAACCCCCCTGCAGTCCTCTTTGATCTCTTTCCAGACTCTCTAAACATGAAAAGATAGCCGAGCGACCTTGCTATTTTCACACTCGATAAAGTATATGAAGTAAGCATCTGGTGAGCGATAATTTATCTGTTTTTCGGTGTCATCCAGACTATTTTATGAAAAAGGAACTGAGAGAGTTCTGTTTTAAGTGTTTTTCCAGACTCTATAATCATGAAAAACCTTCGAGTTTTCTATCTCTAGACTTGTTAAACAAACATTGACAGACCCATAATGGGACCGAACCACTCCTTCTTAGGGTTCGTTAAACATACTCCAAAGGAATTATCCGAAGGATAAGATTATATCAACAAGCATATGTTATCCTCCTCAATCTTGCATAAAAATAAAGAGGTACTCGCCAGAAATGGTGGGGGAAAATTTGGGAAAGGGATATGTTTTTATCTTCATATTGATTGGTAGTAAGTGTCTCTCTTAAACATGACACCCCCTATTCATCATTTGAAGCCGGTTTGGGAAAAACATTTGTCTCTCATTCAATTTGCTACAAGGTCATTCCCTATGTCGTCTTTGAGTCAATGCTACCAAATCATTGGTCGTGTCATTCATATGTTCAAGAGAATTCCATCTGAAACCTTTATTGAGTCGGCCATCTGCAGTTGTCCATTCTCTCAGTGTCGGCCTTCCTTGCGTCCAGTTCAATTTACATCATACTCTGTTTCACCTTCAAAATCTGTTACTCATTTCGTGTCATTGATGGGGGATACATCAAGGCCCTCCTGTGATGAGTTTTGTTCCGTCGACTTCATCTCATTATCCGTAATCAAGACTTAGAAATTATTTTGTGCCTTGGAGCTTGCATGCCTCAATGGCAGGTTTCCTCGCTTTCAACAATGGGTTTACATCATTGACCTCTGATCGAAAGATTCCGTCGAATGTTTGAATTCAACTCATTCATTCACATTCGATGGATTGTACTAGAGTACCTTGGGAGTCATTGACATCAATGGTGATTTCCCTCACGCTTGTTAACGGTTTCATCAATGACCGATAATCAGGTGGTTTCTGCCATGTTCGACTTCAACACATGTAATCACATGGTTAGATTCGTACTTTGGTTGATGAGATTGAAGACCCTGGATATCATTTATTTTGTCCAGGTTGCGATGAAGTATGTATAATCTGTGACACATAGATCCACTGTGTATGTCTCGTGGCTATATCATCTCAATTTGAATTTTCTCACATAGATCCACAGTGTATTCCTGGTGGCTATGCTATATTTTGATGGCATGGATCCAGAGTGTATGATTGGTGGCCATGACCTATGTCTACAATATCATCCGTCTATGATATGAGTATGGGAATGCCTACCTCATAATTGGCATATATGATATTCTGCAGATGCTTGGTTGTTCGCAGGTTTCCAATTAGGTGTTCTCCTGGTTTCTGACACACACATGTAGCTTACAAAGTCTTTTGGTTGTCACTGGTTCCAACCTCATACTTTGGGGGGAATTCTGTTACCCATGATTTTGGTCATCATGATGATGTATTGATGATGGTGTACTCGGGCTCTTCATAAGAACTTTCTCCTGAGAAAAGTTACTTTCATCTCTTCCCAGAAAACTCATTTTTGAAGAAGGTTCGTAGGCTGCTAATATATTTGGGTGCGAGAATGACCCATTCTCACAGGCTGCTTTAAGCCAAGGTGCGAACTTCTCACACTGTGTTTAATAGTCAGGGTGTGAACTCTTCCTAAAGCATGGAAAAAGATGAATTCTCGATGTTTCTAGAAGGGAATCTTCTAGAAGAATGGGTTGGCATTCGAATGGTTATCCTTGTATTGGATTCCCTGATATTGTTGGATCATTCTTATCCAAGTAATTATCTTATTCTCTCCTATATATTGAGGGAATTCTCATGGAAAAGGTTAAGCAAGATTCATTGGAGAATTGGTGAAAGAATTGTGTGAAGGACTTAGCTTGAACAGTTGCTTGGAGACTCTAGCAAGTCTATCAAGAGGATTTGATATTCTTCATGCAAGGATTGAGCAAGTGTGTGTGTTGGAGCCAAGAGCCATCGAAAGGAAGCTTGTCACATCAAGGCTATCAGGTTGTAATCTTTACTTTCAATTAATATGATACAGTGGCATGACCCTTTCCCATAAAGCTATTCTCACTTTATTGTGTAATTCCTTGATCATACACATAAGTTGATTGTTGGATATATTTTTCTATCTTCACTTTGGTTGGTTTGTGTTGTCTTGGTATTGACCTCATGAGAGCACCGGAGTGAAGCGGGAGAAACAAAGACCCTAGGAAGCGATATAAAGGTATGTTACTTGTTCCTTCCTACTAGCTAATTCAATGGTCAAAACTTAGGGAAAGAGTCATGTCCTGTCCTATTTTGTTCTAGATCGAGGTGGATATAGGGAGATATTTTAGTGTATGCACCTACCGATTAGTCCAATAACAACATCATATCCACTTGTCTTTGTCTCGATGTTTTGGTCATCAACAATATCTCATTGTTAGAGAATGATGTGTCTATGATTTTCTTTGACAGGGTGTCTGGATGATCAAGTATTCTGTCAGACTACTGGAATGCATTGTAATGGCCTTGGTCTGTACTGTGCGATCGTTTGTTGGTGCATGTATGTGGTGGGTGACTACAAACCATTGCAGGTGCCTCCAAAATGATGACCCTAGCCAGGGAAAATTCCTCTGTTCAAATTGTCACACGTCGAATGTACACATGTCCTTCACAATGGATGAGATTCCATCGTTGCGCATAGTATGTTTTCTGTGCGGGTATCTATCAGAGTCCAAGACCATGCCACATTTGGGGAGACAAAAAATGAAGTCAGTCGATCATGTGTCTGGTCTCATTTGTAGTTTGGATACTCAAATATTTTTCCTAAGAGACCCATTTCTCATTTTCAAGTTCATCACTTTCTTTTGCAGAACCGCGTTCCCTTTCAGCTTCTTCTCCACACTGGCTAGAGCCACACAAACTTTCTCTATCATAGGTTCACATTCCCTGAATTGTTTCACATTCTTTTCTTCTGACACCCTTTGTGTTTTTTGCAACTATATGATCATGTCATGTGCTTCCCTAAGTTGTCTCTTTATCCAAGTCCCATTTCCCCCATGGCCTTGTGATGATGATACTTCGAGGGTCTTTGTTTCTAACTAATGTCTCATCTCTTTGTTTTCATAGTACAACTCGATAATAGTGAGTTGTGCTTGATTCAACTATTGTGACGGCTCATGAACCTATGCACTTTCAGTTTCCATCTTCCTCCTTCTTCCCTATCTTTCTCGACTTGTGCCTTCGATGGGCTCCAGCTGAATAATGCGCATGAATAATTCTTTGGTGGTTGACTTTGTGTGCTTCTCACTCGAGAATCGTGTCTCCCCGACTTCCATATTTTTCCTTAGCCTGCCCCTTTTCCAGGGTATTTTTTGTTGGGGGGACAGGGATTCCAATGCTTTTCATTCATCTGCAGTCGTTCCTACTTCAACCTCTATGTGGTGTGATGTCATCCTTTCCGCAGGTAGAGGGAAATATCCTTTTGGATCCTTGGGGATGCCTGCTGCAAGTAGAAACGAATGAAATATATTTCCAAATCACCTTATCTCCTCCACATTCAGTAATTTTATCAATGAAACATGTGATATTTTCCTCTTGGGTTGATTCGCTTCAGCTCAGGCACTGTCTTCCGTTTCTCAAAGGATTTGATGTAAGAAAAAGGGCAGATTAAGTGGCCTCCTCCCTGTGAAGTGCATCAAAAATATAATGTGATGAAAATGTATTCTACCAAACCTTCCCTCACAGGTGAAGTATTTTCTAATTACTTCCATGAGTTTCTAAAAGGGCCCTGCAAATATCTACTTGGAATGCTTGTTTCGACTTTACCACCTAAATAGTCTCTCTTGATGAAGTATTTCTAACACCATACATCCAAGGGCATGCCTCTAAACCACCTTTCACCATGTGAAGGAATCTATGTTGTGACTAACATAGTTTCCTCTGTCACCCAGAAAACGACACCTGTAATTACAATTGGGGACCTGTCGAACTTGAGTGTAAACTTCTCTGCTAGTTTCATGTTGAATCCTTGGATTTTTTTGTGAAAGGTCATGCAGCCGATCTGTTAAAATATGCCCTGAACTATGGATGTTCATTGACCAATGTCAAGGTTTGAGGCTCGGGCCTATTATTACTTCCACTTCGTGCACCCTTCCTTATTTTCTGGGATGTGGTCATGGTGCAATGCACATTTGTTCTGTGCATGGTGGAATTGGCATGGGTTAGAGGCGGTAATATAAATTGATCTGGGCTTGCAAGAATAATTGAAGGAAGTTCATAAACCCAAATGGTGAGCATAATACATGCAGAGCTCTCATAATTTATAATCAGGCAAGTGAGAGATGAAAATGTGCCAGGGGACACTGAATCCATGGTGACTGAAACATGCTTGAATATTTTCGCAGTACATATACATGATAGGTACAATCTAGAGTGTGTGAAGTACAACTGATAAGAGCTACAAGGAATATGTGATACGAGCACCATGATTTTTCATTCTTTCTGTCTACATAATTAGTTGATAATGGTCACTTCTTCTGCCGATGTGAATTCCATTTAACAACTTGCCTCGACCTTAGGCACATAAGACATCTTCTTCTAACAAGACTTGACTCTTAAGGAAACAACCTTTACCCCTTTACACATTTTTTGGTTCTAACATCCCTTCCCAACTCCAAGGGCCAATCGACCACTTGTTGGCTTCCACCCATTTGTTGTTTGGTACCTGACCTCACACTCTTTGACACACTGACTCTGACTCGAATAAGACTAACTGTAACTGAAAAAATGATGGCACTAACAGCTGGCTCCAATGGGAATGCAATCCTCCCAGTGAGGTGGTAAACAATATTGAACAATTGAGAGGGGGGGTGAATCATTTGTCACCATGCTTAAACTATTTTTGCTTCTTTTAAAATATTTACAAGGCACTCAATGATGATCACAATAATGCAGGGAAATGAACAATGGAACATTCAGCATCAGACACATATATGGGAAACAAAGAGACAAAAATTTCCCAAGGAAACCCATACAGGGTAAAAACCTCTTCTTCTTTATATGATAAGTATTATTTACATTATTTACATTATCATACATTTGAGCACCAACTCATTGTGAGGATACAACCTCTTTTTTGCAAGCTACAACTTGCTGAGAGCACCAACTCTCTGTTTTTCTCTAGCACCTGCTAGAAGGAAGCACCAACTCCCTGGATTCTCTAGCACCAACTAGAAGGAAGCCCCAACTCCCTGGTTTCTCTAGCACCAACTAGAACAAAGCACCAACTCCCTGTGTTCAAGCCCCCACTTGAATCTCTAAGGACACCAGTCCTCCCTAGAAACTCCCAAACTCCCTGGATTATGAATATGAAATTCTGAAACCTATTACAGTGATATAGTGTTCAATAATACCTTACCAGTCTCATCACTATTCTGCAAGATTTTGCTACTCAGACTTCCTCATTGTCTTCCAACATACATCTGATGCCCATTCTGTTCTTCTAATTTTATGCTCTGTGTGCCATGTCCATTCGTTGCACAGTTCTTCTTCTGTTCTTTTTAGTTGCTGCACTCTTATCCTTCTTCATGCACGAATCACTTTCAACAACATCCACCGCAATCTCAGCAACAAAAACAAATGCATCTCTTCTATGTACTATGTATTTATAGCTTTTGTGCACCTTGTGAATGCAATGCGTGAAATACCTCTGCATACTCACACCATGCCGATATCCTCCACAACTTCAGTGCTCTGTCTGATCATCATCATGACTCTTCATTTTCTCTGGTCATTTTTCCACTCATTCAGCATCACTGTATGTTATGCTGAGATTCCTCAACCTCTCTGGCAGTTGAGACTCTTCGTCTTCTCTGTGACAGTCGAGCTCACCTTCTTTGTTCCAGTTACAAGCTTCAATGCTCATCCAACTATCAATTTCCTCCACGAGCATCTTCATCCCTCTTGAAGATTCCCAGAGACTCTTCATCTCCTCTGTCAATCACCCCAAAGTGTCTTCAAGTCCTCTGGCAAACACCATCAGTGGTTCTGGCAGTTACACTATGACATGCAACAGTAGCCCTTCGATCTCCTTCACTTTCATCTGCAGTGTTGGATTAGCTATGATTTATGCATTTCTCACTTTCGCAATTCAGAGATTCTGCTATCAGGCATCTTGATTCTTCATGTTGTGAGCTCCGAAAAGGAGCTTTGCTGCTCTAGCTCCCTCCTCTACATGACTACAGGAAGTGACCACTAGTTATAGCGATATTTCACCTTTTTGGTATTTCGGCATTTGTATGATCCTGTGTCTTGACACTCCCAGACACGATCCCCGAAATTCTGACGTGAAGCTTACTGCACTAGGTCCTTTCTCCACGTGACCACACGTGGTGACAAAGTGCTTATGCTTAAAGAAATTTCATGATTTCGCATTTCGTGATTCTAGAGATGAGGCATCTCGACTCTCCAAGTCGCGATCCCCAAAACCCCGAGATGGATCTGAGATCAACGGTCCACGATCTCGATGAATCTACGGTCCAGATCTCATTCTGAATTCGCATCTCGCGATTCCTTCGATGGAGGTTCTTGTCACTCCAAGTCCCGATACGTGAAGCTCCGAGATGGAGCTTAGATAAATGGTCCAGAACTCTGATGGTCCAGATCTTAACGTCAGTTCGCATCTCATGATTCCTGTGATGGAGGTTCTCGTCACTCCAAGTCGCGATACGCGAAGCTTCGATATGGAGCTTAGATCAACAGTCCAGATCAAACCTCGATCTGACGGCTGAGATTGTTTCACGATTTCACATATCGTGAAATCAAGAGGTTAGGGAACTCTGTTCCTTTGACTTTCAGGTCAGCAATATGACTTTCTGGTCAGCTTCACCATATCTAACAGTTATTGAGCCTTCGTAGATACCCCAGATCCTATGACCCAAATCTTCTAGCGATTTCACCACTTTGTGATTTCGCTGCTTCACAATTTCGTCCACCTTCACGATTTCGCTGCTTCGCGATTTCATCCACCTTGCGATTTCGTCACTTCGCGATTTCGCTGTTCTTTGTCATCGTTGATCTTTTCCATCATTTTTCTTGCCATCAATGACAAGCTTACTCCCAACTAGAAACCTTCCAACAATCTCCCCCTTTGGCATTGATGGCAACAAAGGCACCCCTTTTCTCCCCCTTTGACAGCAATGTCAAAGAAAACATGCTCCCATGAGTTGTTGCATTAATTTTAGGAGGTATCAGATATGCAATCAATACAAAACTCCCCCTGACAGGATGGACTCTCTTAGATGTGAGACGGGATGACACCCAACTTCTGTCTGAGATATTCAAATGGTGTCTTTGTTAGAGGTTTAGTAAAGATGACTGCAATTTGTTCTGTAGTGGGAATGTAATTGACCTGAACAATCTGATTCGCGACCTGCTCTCTTAGAAAATGATATTTTATGGGAATATGCTTGGTATTGGAGAAGAATACAGGATTTTTAGACACACTTATGGCACTAGTGTTATCACAATGAATTGGGATTGGTGCAGTGTATTTTACCTCCAAATTTCCAAGTGTTTGAATCATCCATAATACCTGAGTGCAACAGGTAGCAACAACAATGTACTCTACCTCTGTGGTTGATAAAGAAATGGAACCTTGCTTTTTACTAGGCTAGGCTACTAAGGAGTCACCCAGGAAGAATGCTCCTCCACTGGTGCTTTTTCTCTCATCAACACAGTTTTCCCAATATGCATTTGAATAAGCAATCAGCTGAAGATTTTGATTTCTAGGATACCACAGACCATAAGTCATTGTTTCTTTCAAATACCTAAATATCCTTTTGACAGCTTGCAAATGACTCTGTTTAGGTGCAGCTTGATATCTTCCTACCATCCCTACAACATGCATTATGTCTAGGCGAGATGTTGTGATGTACAGTAGGCTTCCTATCATTGATCGATATGAGCTTCGATCAACATCAGGTGAATCATCATCCTTGCTTAATTTACATCAAGTTACCATAGGTGTACCCACAGGTTTAGAATCTTCCATTTGAAACATTTTCAGCATTTCTCTTAGATATTTTTCTTGAGAAATGAACATCCCTTGGGGCCTCTGAGTAATTTGCAGACCAAGAAAAAATGACAGTTCTCCTATCATAGACATTTCAAATTCAGACTCCATGGAAAAAGAAAACCATTGTACTAATGAATCCTTATTACATCCAAAGATGATGTCATCTACATAGACCAGTACGATGAGCAAATTATTATCCTATGTTTTAATATACAAATTGTTGTCAGTTGTTCCTCTCTTGAACCCTTTGTCTTTGAGATACGTATCCAGTCTGTGATACCAGGCTTAAGGGTCCTGTTTTAAACCATATAAAGCTTTCTTCAGCTTGCATACTAAGTCAGGGTTATTAGAGAATTTGAAACCCTTTGGTTGTTCCATATAGACTTCTTCACTTAAATCTCCATTTAGAAAGGTTGACTTGACATCCATTTGGTATACTTTAAACCTTTTATGACAAGCATAGGCAAGAAACATTCTGATAGCTTCTAATCTTGCTATGGGCGCAAATGTTTCACTAAAATCTAGTCCTTCTATCTAAGCATAGCCTTTACAGACTAACCTCAGTTTGTTTCTGATAACTTGTCCTTTCTCATTCAACTTATTCTTAAAGATCCATTTGGAGCCAATGACGTGTTTACCTTCAGGTCTTTGAACCATCTCCCACGTATTGTTTTTCTCAATCTAATCAACTTCATCATTTATTGCTTTAACCCAGTGATCATCTTTGTTGGCTTCATTGAAATTCTTGGGTTCCAGCATGGATATGAGAGCTATATGAGATTTTTCGGTGGTTTTGATTAGCTTTCTCCTGGTTTGTACACCTTTGTCTTTTTCTCCAATTATCTAACTTGCAGAATGATTCTTTTGAATGATTTTGAAGGAGGAATTTTCATTTGACTGTTGATTTGAGTCTGTCTGAGTGTCTAAGTATTCATCTGATTCAAAGTATTCATTTTTTGATTCTTGGACTTGTTCATCTTCAACTTTAGCTGTGTCTTCTGTAGAAGACACATTACTGTATACCTCTCTTGCTGGGATTCCTTCTTCAATTTTTACATCAACACAGTCAACCATTTTATGCAGCCTCTTATTATAGCATCTATATCCTTTAATATTTGTAGCATACCCTCAGAAAATACCTTCATCATCCCTATCATCATATTTTTTGAGGTTCTCATCATTATTCTTTATGTAGCATTTAATCCCAAAGACTTTGAAGTGTTTGATTGAGGAAGGTCTTCCAAACCATAATTCATAAGGTGTCTTGTCACCTTGTGGTCTGAGGTGGGATTTTTTAATCACATGGACTGTTGTGCGTATTTCTTTTACCTAGTAGGTTTGACCAATGTTCTTCTCATTCATCATTGACCTGGCCATTTCCTGCACTGTTTTGTTTTGCCTCTCAACAACTCCATTTTGTTGTGGAGTTCTTGGGATTGTGTATTCTCTCCTGATCCCATGTTCATCACAGAATTCCTTGAAGCCTCTTGACATAAAATCTCCTCCCTGATCTGATCTTACTGCCTTTAACCTCTTTCTTGTTTGAGTCTCTGTTAAAGCCTTAAATATTTTAAACTTCTCAAATTCTTTAGCTTTTTCTTTGAGAAAGGCAACCCAAGTAAGTCTGGAGTAATCATCAATAATCAACATGAAGTAGTTTTATTTCCCTGTGCCTTCCTATCTTGATGGTCCACATAAATCCATATGAACTAGTTGGAGTGGTTTCTCTGTTGAGGTAAAGCTCTTGGACTTGAACTGTGGCATGTTTTGCTTCCCTACTTGATAGGGTTTACACATGGAATCTTGGGGCTTTGATATTCTCGGAAGATCTTTTACTGCCTCGAGGTTTTTGAGTTTGATTAAGTGGTCAAAGTTTATATGTCCAAGTCTCCTATGCCATAACCAGCTTTCATCATGTTTTCTTAGATGACATTCTTCTCTATTTTATTTCAGCACATATAAATTATTTTTCTATACTTATGCCTTTGGCCACCACTTGTCCTGAGTTTACAGACTTTATCTTGTAGTACTTGGACATGAACAAAACTTTGCATCCTCTTTCACACATTTGACTTACACTGAGCAGATTATGTTTCAGCCCATCCACAAGTAGAACATCTTGGGCTTTTCCTTTTCCATTACTTAAACTCGCCATCCCTTTTCCCTTTATTTTCCCCGGAGCATCATTTCCAAAGGTTTCTTTCACTTAGAGATAGAAACTTGTCTTTGTCTCTCGTCATGTATTTGGAGCATCCACTATCTATATACCAAGGGTTCATTTTTCTTTGAGTGGACAACACTAATCCACACTTGTCACTTTCCTTCTTCTTCCAAAACTTGACATTTTCAGCAGGAGATTTCAAATCTGGTTCATATTCTCTTAAACGAAAGTCAATATATTTGTGTCCATAGTTATGATAGATGTAGCATTCAATCTCATTGTTCAATAGGTCAAACTTATTGGTGCAGCATTGTCTACTCATTGACTCTTGATTATTTCTTGACCTCTTTAGTTGCAGGTCCATGCACTTAATTTGGAAATTGGCAATCGGTGAAGGTTTGTTACTTGGCTACGTCATTCTTTGTTGTGTCAACTATTTATTCCTTTGAAATATTAATTGCTCATGTCTAAGTCTTAAGGAACAATTTACAGCTTTGTAACCAAATTTAGCACAGTAGAAACAATATCCATAGAAGAATTCTTTGTACCTAGAAAATGGTTGTCTTCTTTGAGAAAATCGATTTCTTCCAAACTGATGACTCCATTCAGCAGTGATCACATTACTTCTTTGTTCTACAAATTCAGATCTGGCATCTTTTGCCTTACTTGACCTGGGCAGCTGATTGTCTTCCTTTGTTTCTGTAGGATTGTTATTGTCATTGGTTGTACTTTTGACAAACTTGATGAGTTCTTCATTTCTTGGCTTACCACTGCTTGATCCCTCTTCATACCCCAAGCCAGTTTTCAGCTTTGGATTCCTTTGCTGATTCAAAATGGTGGCCAATCCTTCTGAGGCTTTGATACTTGACAGATTCTGATTATACAAGGCTTGAAACTTCTCCATTTATTTCCTCGTTTTCACTACTTCTTGTTCTAATGCTTCACATCTTGCCTTCTTTTCTGATAGTCGTTGTTTCAGAATCTCTTTGATTTTCCTTGCCTCTTCCAATTCTACTTTTAGTAGGACAAGGTCTTCATCAGGTTCTTTATTGTCTTTCTCAAACTATATCAACAATTGTCTTTGCTTTCTGTTCTTGATTCTTAGTCTGTCAATCTCTTCCAGTGCACTGATCAGTTCTCCTTCCATGTCAACCACAACTTCTTCTTCATCACTCCCTATGCTTTTATTGTCATAATCCTCTTTGGCCATAAGTATGAGGTCATTTATTTTATATTCATTATAGGAGTCATTTTCTTCATCATCTGAAGCATCATCATGATTGCTTATGCACATAATTTTCTTCTTAAAGTTTTTCTCTTTAAAGAAATTTATGTGTTTGTACTTCTCCTCATCATCACATGTCTGATCCTTTTCTTTGTGGGGAAATTTATTTGCAAAATGACCTGTCCTACCACAATTGAAACATTTGAAAAGTAGTTTACCTTTGTATTTTCCTGATCCCTTCTTCGGTCTCTTCACAAATTTTTCTTCAATTTCATCGAGCTCAGAATCCTCATTCTTGTCTGCTTTAAATGATGCTTCTCCGGAGGTAGGTTTATCTTTAACTATTCTCATTTCATATGCAGTCAATGTTCCTAGAAGTTGATCAAACCCAAAGGTTGTTAGATCATTAAGTTATTCTATAGTAGAGACCTTCGAGTTGAACCTATCTGGGAGAGATCTCAAGATTTTCTGAACTAAAGAAGGTTCATCAATTGTTTTGCCAAGTGCCTTCATTGCATTTACCATTTCTTCTACTCTTAGAAAGTATTTTCCAATAGTTTCATCTTCCTTCATCTTCAGCTGTTCAAACAGTATTATGTAGGTTTGAAGCTTTGCATCCTTTACTTTCTCGTTACCCTCATAGCTGCTAATGAGTTTGTCCCACATTTCTTTGGCAATTCCTAGGTGCATAACTTTTACGAAGTCTACTTCTGCAAGCCCACTCAAGATAGCATTCATAGCCTTAGCATTGAAGCTAAATTCTAGTTTGTCATCCTTATTAGCTAGCACAACTGGCTTTACATAACCAATATCTACCACATCCCAGACATCTACACCTAACGACATTGTATAGGTTCTCATTCTAACTTTCCATAAGGCAAAGTTTGTTCCATTGAACAGAGGGGCCTTATTGGTTGAATTTCCTTCATGGCTTGACATGTTTAAGCTCTAGGATCTACCCTTAGATAAAAGGGGCTGGCTCTGATACCAATTGTTGAACAAATGAGAGGGGGGGGGGGGTGAATCAGTTGTCACCATGCCTAAACAATTTATGCTTCTTTTAAAATATTTACAAGGAACTCAATGATGATCACAATAATGCAGGAAAATGAAAAATGGCACATTTTGAATCAGTCACATATATGAGAAACACAAATACAAAAATTTCCCAAGGAAACCCATAAAGGGTAAAAACCTCTTCTTCTTTATATGATAAGTATTATTTACATTCTTTACATTATCATACATTTGAGCACCAACTCATTGTGAGGCTACAACCTCTGTTTTGCAAGCTACAACTTGCTGAGAGCACCATCTCTCTGTTTTTCTCTAGCACCCACTAGAAGGAAGCACCAACTGCCTAGATTCTCTAGCACCAACTAGAAGGAAGCTCCAACTCCCTGGTTTCTCTAGAACCAACTAGAAGGAAGCACCAATTCCCTGTGTTCAAGCCCCCACTTGAACCTCTGAGGACACCAGCCCTCCCTAGCACCTCCCAACCTCCCTGGATTATGAATATGAAATACTAAAACCTATTATAGTGATATAGTGTTCAATAACAACTTACCAGTCTCATCACTGTTCTACAAGATTTTGCTACTCAGACTTCCTCGTTGTCTTCCAGCATGCATCCCCTGCCCATTTTGTTCTTCTGCTTTTATGCTCTGTGCGCCATGTCTATTCACTGCACAGTTCTTCTTCTATTCTTTTCAGTTGTTGCACTCTGATCCTTCTTCATGCATGAATCACTTTCAACAACATCCACTGCAATCTCAGCAACAACAGCAAACACATATCTTATCTATGTTGTGTATTTATAGCTTTTGTGCACCTTGTGCATGCAATGCGCACAATACCTCTGCATACTCACACTGCGATGATATCCTCCACAACTCGAGTTCTCTATCTGATCATTATTGTGACTCTTCAGCTTCTCTAGCCATTTTTCCACTCATTCGGAATCACTGTATGTTATGCTGAGATTCCTCAGCCTCTCTGGCAATTGAGACTCTTCATCTTCTCTATGACAGTTGAGCTCACCTTCTTTGTTCCAGTTACAAGCTTCAATTCTCATCTAGTTGTCAATCGCCTCTCTGAGCATCTTCATCCCTCTTGAAGATTCCCAGAGACTCTTCATCTCCTATGTCAATCACCCCGAAGTGTCTTCGAGTCCTCTGGCAGACACCATCAGTGGTTCTGGCAGT
Organism: Picea glauca; assembly: GCA_000966675.3. Taxonomy (NCBI): domain Eukaryota; kingdom Viridiplantae; phylum Streptophyta; class Pinopsida; order Pinales; family Pinaceae; genus Picea; species Picea glauca. Next base: position 1,596,736 of record JZKD02S1866034.1, read on the forward strand.
TACACTATGACGTGCAATAGTATCCCTTCGATCTCCTTTAGTTTCATTTGCATCATTGGATTAGCTATGATTTATGTGTTTCTCACTTTCGCAATTCAGAGATTCTGCGATCAGGCATCTTGACTCTTCATGTTGCAAGCTCCTAAAAGGAGCTTGGTTTCTCTAGCTCCCTCCTCTACGTGACTACAGGCGATGACGGTTATAGCGATATTTCACCTTTTCTGTATTTCAGCATTCATATGATCCCATGTCTTGACACTCCCAGACGCGATCCCCAAAATTCTGAGGTGGAGCTTATTTTCACTAGGTCCTTCCTCCACGTGACCACACATGGTGACAAAGAACTTATGCATAAAGTGATTTCACGATTTCGCATTTCGTGAGTCTGGAGATGAGGCATCTCGACTCTCCAAGTCGTGATCCCCAAAACCCCGATATGGGGTTGAGATCAACGGTCCATGATCTCTATGAATCTACGGTCCATATCTCATCGTGAATTCGCATCTCGCGATTCCTTCAATGGAGGTTCTTGTCACTCCAAGTACCGATACGCGAAGCTTTGAGATGGAGCTTAGATCAATGGTCTAGAACACTTGGTGATCTGATGGACTAGATCTTATCGTGAGTTCGCATCTCGTGATTCCTGTGATGGAGGTTCTTGTCACTCCAATTCACAATACACGAAGCTCCGAGATGGAGCTTAGATCAATGGTCCAGATCAAACCTCGATCTGACGGCTGAGATTGTTTCACGATTTCACATATCGCGAAATCAAGAGGTTAGGGAACCCCATTCCTTTTACTTTCTGGTCAGCGATATGACTTTCGAGTCAGCTTCACCATATCTAATGGCTATTGAGCCTTCGTAGATACCCTAGATCCTATGACCTATATCTTCTCTCGATTTTTCCACTTCGTGATTTCACTGCTTCACAATTTCATCCACCTTCGCGATTTCATCGCTTCGCGATTTCGTCCACCTTGCAATTTCGTCACTTCGCGATTTCACTGTTCCTGCCATTGTTGTTCTTTTCCATTATTTATCTTTTCCATCGCTGTTCTTTCCATCAATGACAAGCTTACTCCCAACTGTAAACCTTCCAACAAAGAACAACAGACCAGGTGCCTGACCATTGGTCCTTATTCGAATTCCAGACTTTGAAACAATGGAAAACAAAAACACAACCTAAATCTTATTGACACAGTTTCAAAAATACTCAGCATAAACACAGGACCTTCACTCCAAGATTCAATTTTCTGCCGAAATATTGACTCGAAAGGCCTTCTTTAAAAATAGAAAACCAAAAACCAAAAATAAAATGACTATTTACAATGACATGAGATTTTAACGGACTTTCCTACACCAGATAGTTCTTGAGGAACCTGTCGTTTACAGGCCCCCAGATGGTGGAGTATCCATTAAGTTCTTCTAATAGATATTTGTTGTTCCCACGATACACACAGATCCTAAAATGGCTCGTCCAATGATGATCAAATTTTTTGTGCTTTCCCTTATCTTCATTTCTCGCATCCCATTTTAGAACTAGATCCTCCACCTGAAATTCCTCTTGTTTAGGGGTGTTTGTCAAAAAATTTCTTCATCTTGTCCTGGTGAAACTATGATGGGTTGTAGACCTGATCCCTCATCTTCTACACATGAATCAACTGATGTATCCTTCTTTGAGTATCATCTGGCTCGACCTCTTGCTCTTACAACATCTTCCTGATGGGGAATCCTAGCGAGGTAGGAAAGATCACTTCCATGCCATACACAATTTGGAATGGTGATGTGGATATGAAATTCTTGGTAGTGACCCTGTCCACCCACAACGCGTAAATAAGCTTCTTATTCCAGGCCTTCTTGTTGTCTTGCGGAATTCTTTTAATGATTCTAGTTAATATTTTATTCAATGATTCTACTAACCCATTACCATGTGGGTAATATGTCATATAATGTCCTAGGGTTATATTGCAGTCCTTGAAAATATTCTCCATTTTCTTGGATTTAAATGTGGCCACGTTATCTGTGATGATATTGATAGGGCACCCGAACCTAGATAAGATGTTAGTCTCCTGGAACTGAATGATGACTGTGTCTGTAGCCTGCTTCGTTGGAACCACTTCGATCCATTTCGTGAAGTAATATGTGGTTGTAAGTATCCATCTATGTTGTGCCAAGGATTTTGGATGTATCTCTCCTATGAAGCCCAGGCCCCATTTCATGAATGGCGCTTTGACCGAGATTAGTTTCTGCATCAAGGGTTGCATCTTTCTCCTTCCATCGAAAATATGACACTCGTGGCAAGATGGTGGGACAATAGTAAACCACCCTGAGAATTTTATGTGTGGTGGGTTTCTAGTAGTGATGTCCCCCATAGTTTCCTTTGTGGAATTCTTTGATGGCCTGATCCATGTGATCTTCTAGTATGCAGCTCAGCAATATCCCTCCTGGATCTTTCCAATACAGTGAGTTATCCAAGAAGCATAACTTAGTATCCTTTAGCTTTAAGATTTCGACCTTGGTATTACTTAACCATGGAGGAGGTTTCATTTTCCTCAACACATAGATGATATCCAGATATGAAGGTGAATCGATGAATTTATGAGCCACCAGCATGGTTGTTTCTTCCTGAGGATTCTTTGACAAATGAATGATGAAGTTGATTCCCAGGACGTTGGAGTTCGATTGCACCATCAACTTTTCAAGGCCCTCTCCTTTGATTAGCTTTGTGGGCTCAATTTCTAGGTCCTATTCCAGCATGGATGTGATCCACTTACCTCTTCTTCCCTCAGGTTCAGGCTGAGTCAAAATATCCTTGACTGAGTTGTTGGGCACGTATGCAATAACGTGGGAGTGTAATATGTAAGTTTTGAACTCCTTCAAGGATTTTACTAAGGAATATGCTTGTTTCTCTGTAATGTCATACCTCAGTGGGGAACCCCTCAGTGTCATGCTAAATTAAGCTATAGGATTTTAAAAGTTTTGGTTTTCTTTTTGTAACAACACGCCAGCAGTGGTATGCTCAGATGCGAATGAGAACAACATGAAATCCTTCGTGAAGTCTGGGTTGGCCAACATAGGAGCCTTGGTCAGCAGTATATTGATGTATTCAAATGATTTTCTGGCTTTGGGGTTCTATTTGATCTCATTTCCCTTTCTCAACATGCAGGAGATATGCTTTATAATTTCCGCTAGATTCGGGATGAATCTTCTCAAGAATTTTACCTTTCCCAAGAAGGACTGCACCTCCTTCTTATTTTAAAAAGTGCTTATTTTTAGTATTCCTTTGACCTTGATGGGATCTATTTTTATACCTTCCTTCAAGATGATGTGTCCCAGTAGTTTCCCTTCTTGCATCCCAAAATGAGACTTTTTTGGATTCAACGATAAGTCGAATATCCTGCACTTCTAGAAGACCCTCTTCAGGTGATCGAGGTGTTGTTTGTCAAAATTAGAATATATAGTGATGTCATCCAGATAGATTACAATAAATTTGTCCTTTTTCTCGACAAATGATATATCCATTTCCCTCTAGAAAGTATCTCCTGCATTCATCAGGCTGAAAGGAATCTTGGAATACATGAACATCCCCCATGGTGTCGTGAATGTTGTCTTTTCCCGGTAATCCAAGTGTACCAAGATCTGATTGTACCCTAAAAACCCATCCAGCATAGACATCTTCTGGGACCCAACTACCTTCTACAAGAAGTAGTACATATTAGGGAGTGGGTAGTTGTATTTGAGGGATACTTTGTTAAAGTTTAGGAAATCCACGCACAATCTTATTTCACTACTCTTTTTCCTCACCAGCATCAGGTTGGCCACTCGTTTCGAAAACCTTAAAGAAATGATAATTTTGGCCTTGAAACGTTTCTTTAACTCCTTATCGATTAGCGAAAGAAGCAGGGGATTTATCCATCTCAGATTTTGCTTGAAAGGATTTTGGTCTTCTTTGAGAGGAATGACATGCTGAATCACTTTACTGTCGTAGACATTAAAGTCATCATAGCTCCAGGCAAAAATGTCGGGAAAATATTTCATGAGTTTGATATAGTCCTGCTTGACCTTCAGACTGAGCGTCTTTGATAATTTTATCCTCTTCGAATTCTCTTGGGTCCCGATGTTACAATCCTCGACATCTTCTTCATTTGCAGTGATCTTGGGGTTTCTGGCCACATCGTTTTCATCAAACATCTTTTCCAACGAAACTAATCCATTAGGGATGATATTATTCTTTAGTTGTATTATGTCCCTTCCAATTATCTGGTTCTATAAAGGGTCATTGTTACTGTGTGCATCTTCGATTTCATCTTCTTTGTAGCAACATTCGTCATCAATCTTAATACTAGAAAACTCATCACTCATCTAGAGAAATCTATCCACCTGTTTGTCGTCCTCAAACACCTGCCAATACTTGACATTGTTAGGCACTGCCAACCTGTGTTTGAATTTGATATCATACTTTTTGTTTGGAAAAATGGGAATTTTAAAAACTAAGGCTGAGGAGGCCTAGGCATCTACAATCTGATTCTCCCCCCTCGAGATCGCTAATAAATTATACTCCGAGAATTCTTCGAGGAGGTCCAACACTAGGTTTCTGTATGCTCTCAGTCTGGGGTTCTTGGATTGATATATGCCTTTCACTTGGTTTATAATGAGCTCTAAGTATCCATGCATTCATATCCTCTTTGCGCCCAATTCTTTCAAAACATTCAGGCCCAAAATCAGTGCCTTGTACTCAACCATGGTATTGGTACAGTCGAAAGCAAGGTTGTATGAGCAGAATTTTGTGCCTACCTTCGGAGGACATATCCACATGCCATCCCATGCTCCTTCCTTGCAGACTGCTCCATTGAAACTCATGCTCCATATCTCTTTCTCCACACGGTTCCTCAAGCCTATGCACTCTATTTCACGTCACACGACTTTGTCATTGACGGTCATGACAGTTGTCAGTTCTTCCTCTTCAATACTCAAGTCATTGTAAAAAATGGAAGAATCTATGCCAGTATCGACGGAGTAGATGGGGTGGTTATTTAGCTGCATATTACTTCTCACCATGTATTTCAACAGTACTTCTCTATATAACTGTCTCTCTTGGCCAAAGATAGGGATGGTGGCATATGACATGTCCATCTGCAGAGTTCCCTTCAACTTCACGACTCATGACCTGGATAATAACATGCCAAATTTGGGGGTTATATCAGGCATGACCATGTCCATAACCATATTTTTGAGGGGATTTGGGCCAGTGACAACCAAATATTTGATCAGACCCAAACATTTTACTTTCCTTGAATCGAATTAAAACAAATCCTTATAGGGCCTAGTGATGTCCAAACCTAACTCGCCCATGATCACTTTGGGCATGAGACTGTGCGACGCACCTGAATCCAACATGGTGTTATGCAAGGTTATGTCATGGACCTTGAGACTAACATAGAATGGAGGAACGTCCTCAATATAATCTGTCTTCTCTATGCATGGACTGAACAAAATGGTAGGGTGATCATCCTTCTTGTTCAAAGTGTCGGGAGTTCCCCCAATATTTAGTATTTTAACAATATGATCCTGATATTCTCCTTTCTTGATGAGTTCATTGAAAGGGATGAATATTTTAATCTTGGCCATTTCATTCTCAAAAGGAGGAGAGACCTTTTCTACCTCTTTTGTGTATGTCTCATGGCTTGTTTCTGGAGCTTTCCTTGGAATTTCCTCCTTTGAGTTTTCCTTTTCCTTCGCATCCTTGGTTTGGTTGTCTTTCCTCAGTCGACTCTTGGAAGGGATATCTGTCGGAGATTTTCTTATGGGATTTGTCTATTGGGGATCTCTTATGGGATTTGGTTGTTGAGATTATGTAGGTTCCTTTTTACTCCCGAAGTTGTATTACTTTTGGAACTGCATGATAGCATTGTGATAACACTTCCTGAATTCTTTCATTTCCCAAGACAGCGCATCATCTAGCTCCAGCATAATATCGTCATTTTCTCTCATGTATCGATCATTTCCCCCCTTTTTCAAAAACACGTGCCTGTGTTTGTCGTCGCAACAGTGCGATTGATCTTCGAACATCTGATCAAAATATTTTTCCATGTAATTTTTTTGGAACAAGGGCCTTATTTGTTGGTACCCCTAGTCTCTCTGTTCCCTCTGCTTGATCTATGGGACCATGCCCCTTCTAAAGTTATAATTCTTGGGTTGGGGGTCATGTTGTTCCCAGGAGATAGGTTTGTTTCCCATGGACATATTTTCCATCAAATTCTCCATCATCTTCATCATCAAGTCGAACTTGTCATCCACGGGTCGAGAAGTCAATTTTTTCACATCCCCTTGGGGTTTCTTCCCGCCTCTCTTGAAACTCTATTTTATCTTTCCCGACACCATCAGGTTTACCTCGATTTCGATCGCGTCACTAATCATGGAATCTAAATTTGCATATCTTCTCTCCCTCAACAACAATGATAAATCATTGTCAAAAGAGTTGCAGTATCACAACTGCGCAACCCTGGGAGGTGGCTGGACTTCTGCAGGGATCGATTTGTAAACCTTCATTAACTGGGCCGAGAACTCTTCCATTGTCTCCTCCAGTGTTCTTTTCATATTGTTATATTGCATCAAAAACTTCAAAGGATTATTTTTGTCTCCCCATCTAGTGATGAAGTTCAACGCAGACCGCCACTTCATATACCTAACTCCACATGCTAATGAGCACCAAGAACAATTGCAATCCTATTTTAAACTGACAAAATAAGACCTTGAAGAGATCACCAAGGAATGGTCAATGGACCTCCTCATTGCAGTAGATCTAATGGATATTTCAGATATCAACAGCCCAAAAGTTGCGTAGGACACACCTGGGCTGAGTAAGATGCAGAAGACAAACAAGAAAAAGTAGATGAAGAAAACTGAAGAGGTTCAACATGTGAATAGCCACTCTATAAGAAAAGATTCCATCACACCAAATGAAGAAGGTAACGATGAAGACCTAGAATAATTTGAACAGAAACCAGAAGACAAAGTCGAAGTTCTAAAGAAAAGAAAAGGGTCACCTTCAAAGTCTTCCATTAAGAAGAAATCCAAAGCGACCGTGACCAAGATGAAGACCACGCTCAATCCATATGACTTCAGATTTCTCCTTGTCACTTTGAATGAAGCTATAGAAGAGATCACAGAAAATAAGGAGGCCAAGCAAGAAACAATGTACAACAGAATTGAAACCAAGCTCCGAGGAGTGCAGCGATCACTTCAGTCTAGTTGTGCAGCACCTACAACGTCTCTACTAGAAGGAACAATAGAAGAGGGAGATGAATTAGCTCAACTCCGTAAGATCACCGACATAGTTGAAGTTCATCTTCAGAATGCAGAAGAAGCAACAATGCAAGTTACACAAGCCCTACATAAAGCACAGGAGGAAATCATAGAGCAGTGCCAAGCCGTGCAACAAAAGAAGGATGCCATCCTAGCGAAATTTGAAGAAGACAGAGAAAAAATCTAGAAAGAAAAGGAGCAACTGCTCGTGAAGCAGATCGAGATCAAAGAAGAAGTCAACAGAGCATTTCTCTCTGTGGATGGATTAGAACAGAAGGCAGAAGAAACCATAGAATGCTAAGTAATGAAGCTTGTTGAAGTCATTCAACAACTGCAACAAAGAGTAGTAGAACTAGAGCTCCAAGCTAAACCGAGTACTCCACAAGAAGAACGTGACCAACGAGAAGTGAATGCCTAAAGTACAGTAGAAAGGATTAAGTCACTCACTGAAGAATGTAAGCAATTAAGTAGTAGAAGTGCGCAGATACATGAGAACCTATCTAAGAACCCTGAATTGCATAAATTGGAGTCATAGCTCTAGGAGGTGAAGTAGCAAGCCGAGAAGTTATAGGTACAACTGAAGGACCTACTGACCATAGAGAAAATGAAGAGGTCCCACGAACAATGCATCATGCAGCAATAGATTCATATGATCCAGAGCAAGGTCATGGAAGTGATGTAACAACTTCAACCTTTGCAGGATAGGGCATGTCAACTATTCTTAGAGATTGAGAGCCAAGGGACAGACCTAGAACATGTCGTGAACACAACAGAGTAGTTCTTAGAAGGATGATTTAGTAACGTATTCATTCAAGAGTTTGTTGAGAAAGAAGCAGTAGCAAATCAATAGGTCAAAGCAGCTCGAGCAAATCTCGAGGCCTTCGAGGTAGAGTTACCCAAAGAAGAGTGACTTGGGATGAGTCACAGGTGATTGTTGAGGGCCTATTGGCCCTCAACCAAGTTTTAAGGAATACTTGGTCATAGTTGACCATTTGATACTTCGACTGCCTGTCGAAGATGAAGCACATGGCGAAGCGGAGATCACGGGATCTCGCCACCTTTTGTGGAACCTTTTTGGGTTTTTTGGGGAATATTGTAACGGGAAAGGGATGTCGACCCTTGTTTAGGCCTTTTTCTATGTATAAATAGAGGTCTAGGCCATGTAAGAAAGGAGGCACTGTCTAGTCGATGGCTTAGTGCATAAGTTGGATCTATGTGATCAGAAGTCTGTGTGACTGTAAGGGCTCTTTGCATGCTATAATAAGTGTTGAGTGCACAGAGTGTGAGAAGGATTATTGCTTGGATCTACCCAGGGAAAGAGGATCTAGTGAGTTGCGCAGATCTCTTTTCCTATGCAAAGTAAGGATCATTGAAGCTCCATTTTGTAACTGCTTGACCAAGATAATATAAAGAAGCCTTTGTGGATGTAGCCCCAGGGTGGGGGTGAACCACGATAACTCTGTGTATTGTGTTGATGTTCTTGTCTCTCTCTTGCTAAGTTCTCTGATATGTTTAGATAGATCTATTGATGCTTTGTGCTTATGAGATATGAATGCATGCTAGATATGATACATAAGATGCTAAGTTCTTAATCTATTGAGTATAACCTATTTATCATTGTTAAGTGCTAGATCTGAGTAATTACTGCAGTGCTCTGTGATTTCTGCGAATTGTATTAATGAATGTATGTTAGGAAATAACTGATGCTAAGTGCATTGTAAGAAATATAATCACAGATCTATGTCCCAGCTAAAGTTGCAGACACCTGAGTCCTACAACCACCCCTACCTCTACCTCGGGTGAGACTTCATCTACTTTGCAGGTGTTGCTGAAAGGGCCAGTAGTTAGGGCTTTGTTGGTGCGCTCTTGAGCGTTGAACCCTGGGTCTGCCCCTGTGTGCCAACAATGTTCAACCTAGGTGCTCACCTTACCCTCTATGAAACAATATTTTGATATTGAGAGATATGCTTCAGACTACTGTAATGGTGCCATTCTCACTCAGCACAGACATCTAGTGGCCTATCATAGTGAGACACTCTCAGATGTCATCCATAAGTAACCCACCTATGAAAAAATGATGTACTCCATTGTACAAGTCTACAACCAATGGAATCATTATATTCTAGAGAAGGAGACGATCATCCATATGGATCACAATACTTTGTAGTTCATGTAGACATAAGGAAAATTACAGAATGATCGCCATAAAAAATGGTCCACATACTTGCAATAGTTTCATCTCAACATTAAATATAAGAATAGAAGAACCAACTGAGTCAATGAGTTCATCAGTCAACCTTCAGTTGCAACACTTTCCATGGTGCTTGACTCTTGCAGACATGAGACATTTGGATGGCCCAAACTCTATGATAGTGATCCTAACTTTGCTACTACCTACTAGATTTTGGGAACATGCATGAACATTGCTAATTTTCATCTTCAGGATGGACTGTTATGAAATTTGGGTTATCTCGATGTTCCTTCAAGAGAGTGCGTTAAGATTATTTGCAAATCCAACTGCAGTTGGGTGGTAGGACACTTCTATGTGGATAATATAGTGGCATTAATCCAAACATATTTCTATTGGCCAAAGCTTCAATAGGATGTTAGTAAGTGTATCAGATCATGCATTGCCTACGCCATCACCAAGACATCCATTAAAAACAAGGATTGTACACTCTACCTACTCTTGATAGGCCCTAGGAATCCATATTGATGGACTACATGTTAGGCCTCCCTTCAATAAAGAATGACAATGATTGTGTATTCATGGTTGTTGATCACTTTTCTAGGATGGTCATTCTGGCATTATGCAAGAAGAGTGTCACAACCGAGGCCATGACCAAGATATTATTTGAGCATGTGTGGGTACATTTTGGAATACAACATACCATCATATATGATCGAGACAACAGGTTCTTAAATACATTATGGTCAATCCTCTGGTCACTATTGGTGTAACATCCCTGAACCCAATCGAGGGACATTACAGTGCAGAATACTCATAAAAATGAAATTTTAACATCTAAATAAATTATTGTAGCTTATCAACTACAATTACATCCATATTTAACTATTATTTACTACCATAATTTAGATACATCTATAGTATATAAATAAAAATGAATGCAATCTAATAATTCAACACAGTAGCATATAATTCATTCACAATACACAGAGTTCATGAACATCCATTTAACTCATAATACATAACATAAAACAATATAAACACTTATCTTTTATAAAAAAATCAAACCAGTTGATTGAGATGGATGTTCCACCCAACCATAGGATGACTATTCCAAATCTCAACAGACAGTCACCCCCGAGATGAGGCTAGTAATCCAGAAAAGAGGGTGGTCTCTCATTGTCAACACACAACTCATAAATTCATAGCCCATTGGTATTCTCATATAGCTATCATGATTTTCCAACATCTCTCTTCCTCTTGATGACCCAACCCAAGTAATGTACCCCTTCACTGATATCATTCCCTTAGGTCTTCCATTCATTTATTAGGGTCTCTCTGGAACAGGTATCTAGGAATATCTCAACTGGAAATTCAAGGGATCTTGTTGCTACGAAAACTACCAACAAACCACAATGAACACTTGTTAATTTAGTGCAACTCACACAGGAGTTCACTGTTCAGGACTGATAACCCGACTCTTCAATATTCAGCTCCAAATATGCTCCATATTTATCTTGAATTATCCCTCTATGGTTTCCATGGCTCCAATCTCACTTTCTTTCTCTCTCCTTGCTCCTCATGTACAAAAAATCAATGTGTAAAATTTATCTCTCCCCCCATACAAATTTCATCTCCTTTGTCTTGCGTGCTTGACTCACACACTTCCTCAAGATGATTTTACTCAACCCCCATTTGCTCAATAAATTTTGGATGTGACCACTCACACCCACCCTCTTACATTTATTCAATGATTGGCTTTAGGAACACTCAATCAGAAATTAGAAGGTTCATATACAAATATCAATTTTAGGAAAATGGATTGAATTAATATACATGGGTAATTCCCCCTTGATCCCCTCTTGGCCATTATCCTAGAATCTACCCTATCTTGTGGATTATTTCATCCCCCATCTATGTCCCTTCCCCCTTAGTAGTTGGCATCAAAATTTATTATTAAAACAATGAAATACAATTTGCATATGATATCACTTGTTCATAGCCACATATTATATCTCCATTAAGCATTAATTAAACTAGGGATTATAGTGGGTATGCTACATTCCACCACCCCTACGATTGTGATTCATTCTTGGTGCACACTATGACGATATACATATATGTGAATTTACATCACAATACTCAGAAAATAAATTTATGCAATTTTACAACTCTAGCAATAGTTTTAACCATAATCTTTTGTTCCTCTCAACTTGCTAACCCAAGGAATGCACCATCCATTTATTGGGGCTAACCAAAGAGATGTACCACTTGTTTATTAGGGCTAACCCAATAAATGGGTCATTCTTTTATCAAGGCCCCCAGTGAAGTTGGCTAGGACTCTTAGATGTGGTTATGGGACTCTAGTTGCTCAAAATGTTGTCTTGCATTATGTTTTATTCAAAATGTAGAAAACTTTGTGGCTATTCTTCCTACATTTTTTCTTCATGCTCCCATGTAGCATCTTCAGGACTATAGTAGGTCCATTGAAAATTTACCTTCCCTATGGCCTTATTTTTTAGCACTTTGACCTTTTGTTTTAGGATGCATACTAGTTCCACCCGGAAATCCCCTTTGTGCTCCACCTGGATCACATTCCAATCAATTATATGGTTAAGGTCAAGCACGTATTTCTTTAATAATGACACATGAAATACATTATGCACTCTCATGGATGTAGGAAATGTTATCATGTATGCAATTGGCCCTATCTTTTCTAAAATTTCAAAAGGTCCACAATATGTTTTCTCTAGCTTTGTGCAACTTCCTAGTCTTAGAGGACTTATTTTCACCTTCACTTTTAAAAACAAATGTTCACCCACTTTAAAATATCTACACATTCTATTCTTGTTTGCATAAATGTTTTGCCTATCCTGGGAATCTTTTATATTTTGTTATATATTTTCCATCTGCTCTGAATCCATTTCATTTAACAAATCTAGCCCAAAAATTTCTCTTTCTATTGGATTATCCCAACTCACTAGTGTGTTACATTTTTTGTCATACAATGCTTCAAACGAACTCATTTTCAATGAGGCTTGATACCCATTATTGCGAGAATATTATACTAAGTGGATATCATCTTCCCACTTTAATGGTTGATCCATCACATACATTATAAGCATGTCCTCAATTATTTTTTTTGTCCATGTAACTCTCGGTGATACGTTGTACTAAGATTTAAATTTGTTCCAAAGTCTTTGAACAACCTTTCCAAAAATTTTAAGTAAACTTTAGATATATGTTTGAAACTATTGTCTTAGGAACCCCATCTAGCCTAGCAACCTCTTTCATGTATATATCTGCAATATTTCTACCTTATGTGTTGTATTCATGGGAATAAAATTTGTTTCCTTAGTTGATTTATCCACCACCACCATGATGGAATCATGTTGCTACAATTTTATGGGAAACTTTGTAATAAAATCCATTGTTACAACTTCCCTCTTCCATTCCGGAATGGGTAATCGATGTAACAGCCCAATTTGATTCCTATGCTCTGTTTTCAGCTTCTGGAACTCATATGGATATGTAATTAGCCACTTTTTTCTTCATTCTCGACCAAAAGTATTGACTTCTCATAGTTGCAATTGTATTATGATATCCTAGGTGCCCAGTATATGGAACATTGTGCATTTCCTTCAGCACTACATTTTTCATCTCATTGGAATTCGATACGTTTTCCTTTGTACATGATAATTTCATCTTCTTTCATCTCATAAGAATTAAATTTATGCTAAAAATTACCTTGTTGTAATGTTTCTTTTATTTTTAGATATTACTGATCTGAATTTGTTGTTCCAATAATTTGATTTTTCATATCAGTCCTATACATGTTAATAGTTGAAATATGCTTCTCATTTGCTCTCATGTTGGGTGCATCATCCACTTGATTCTCCTTTCCCTTTATATGCTTAATTTCAAAGTCATGTTCACTTAGAAATTCCATCCATCTAGTTTGTTTGGAATTTAATGTTGTTTTTCCAAACAAATTCTTCAGACCATAGTGGTCTATACTTAGCTCGAATTTATTCCCCATAAGGTAATGCCTCCACATTTTTAATGAATGTACAATTGTTGGTAACTCTAGATCATGGGTAGAATAATTTATTTCATGCTCTTTTAATTTTATGGACTCATAGCATACCACATGATCATTTTTACTAAGGACTCCACCGATCCCTTCATTGTATGCATCAGTGTTGGATTCTACTAGTTTGTGTATGGGTTGTAAGACCCAAGGTTTGGTTCACTGTGACCAACAAACCCTAAAGACACCATCCCTTTCAAAATCACTTGTTTGCACAGATGAAGTCTCACCCAAGGTATCTATTGGGACTGCAAGAACTAGGTTTTTGTAGCTGTAAGGGAAAGGGAGGAGGATGCGCTAATTATTGTTCCTTATTATAGATTATTTGTGCTTCTGATTATCACAACAATTCATGAATGTTGCAGCATAATCAATCCATACATTAAATCTAGTCTACGAAGTATAATAAAATCATCCATAAATGCACATAAATAAGTAAATAACATAAGATGCAATATTATCTCGCAAATATGTCTTTATTCATCATATCAATTGATTACATTCATGATTCATGTCTACTCCCAACCTCTATAGATTATACAAGATTTCTCTAGCCCACCATCTCTCTCACTCTCTATCTCTCTTGCTAACTCTCTCTTTTTACCCTACCCATTACATATTTATACCCAAAATCTAGTTCTTAAAATCATATTCTAATATATCCCAAAATATCCCATTACAATGCATGGCATGGCCAACTTCCATTAACTGGTTGTTTTCCTTCTTCTACTTCTTGTTCTTTATACAACTTTTATATTGTTCTTCTATTTTTGGAAAGTCACATTATCATCCTTTGTACTTTCTTATCTCAATATCATGTTTTATCCTTCTGTCTGTGTGCTATCTTTGTCCTACGCACTTTTTTTCCTTTTGCATCCTTGTTTCCTTCTACATGCTTTCTTCCTTCTGTGTGATTTCTTCCTTCTATGCCCTTTCTTCATACTTAGGTTTTTCTCCAAAATTACATCCAAAATTGTGTGTCTAACAGAACCCCAACACTCACATGTGGCTCATATTGATCCACTCAGGCCTGTTGCATGTTCTTCCACTCTACAAGGAATTGTTGCACAAGAACCTTAGACAATTCCACCTCTAGAACTACTTATGTTACATTTTTGGATTGCTTCTTGGGTCATCTATGCCATGCCTCTGAATACTAGCCGGGCTTATTTCTTCAGTTCCTTATGCTTCTTCGCAATATTCCTTAGAGGGTCATCATTTTCCCTCATGAAGGCCTCTTCCCGCCTAAGGGAGACCTAAGTCTGGGCAACGACATCAGGAGTTGTGTTGCCTAGGAATGAAACATTTCTTCTCAGAGGTAAAAAAAAAATTAATCCTCCTCTTCCTGTAATCATATTCTCTGTTGATACTTTGTTGAGGTTTCTTGAGGACTACACCATCCTCCTTTTCACCTATGACCTTTGGAAATATTTGCAGTTTTAGTTTAGGTGTCATATACAAGGCCAATTTTCGAGAAACCTCTCTTTCAGTGGGATCATGATCCATTTCCTTCTATTTTAATAACATGAAGTGTTCATAACCCTCGAACCTAATACGGACTTCAGTCTAGGTCCAACCTTTGTACAACTTTACATTGGAAACGTGTGAGTCCCTACATCTGGTATGCACTCATCCCATGAATATTGGGCCCTAGCCAACTCCAGAATTGTTTCTTCATCAATAATTTCCTAGCCCATAGACTTCAGGTTCGTAGGCTTACCCAACATATCTCCTTCCCTACTCAACCCCCAGGGGGGGGGACCAATGGTATTGTTGGCATATCCTTCCCCATTCATCTAGAGTGATTGCTTCCTTAATTGTTATTGTTTACATTATGTTCTAGTTGTAGCTTGGGTTTGTTCTTCATGGGTCACATTGATTTTCTCTCACAGTGGTCATAAAGAATGGGTTACATTAACGATGTTCTTATGATTTTGTGTTTTTGTGTGCACCGTACCTTTGCCATGCAGCTTTCACTAACTTGTCCCATCCACCGCCGGATTTGATGAGTTGTGAAATAATTACATCTTAATTACAGAATCCTTCAGGTGATTTCTCCCTCATACCTCCGATCGGCTGTGATTCCTAGCATATTTTCTTATTGAATTCTTATATGGTGCTTTTATGACTTTTCACGTCGGTCGTCCAGATGTCTTTTTCGCCACTGCTTGATTGTGTTTAATGGTTTTTTTGTGCCAATTTGTGTAGTAGTGTGTTTCTCGTCAGAGTCAGGCCTATTTGTATCTTATCTATGAAATTGGCCTAGTGTTCTCCTCAGGTGAGATGATCATTTCAATATTGCAAGTTCTTATACCTTGGTATTTCCCACACTCTTTTTCCTTCTCCTATCACTACTTTTTTATTGATTTTATTTCCTTTTTATAATTCGTATTGGGTTTTTCTTGCTAATATGGTACACTTACTATAATACAAAGGTTTTGGTGCAGCCTAGATTATTGATTGTATCTATATAGTTTCAGTTGACTTCCATCCACAATTCCTTCCAGGAATTTTTCATACAAGGTTCCCAACTGTGCAACACATGTCTCAGTTATCGATTGTATCACATAGGGACCTACCCAGTGCATGTGAAACTTCACTAGGTTTTATGCATACTTATTGTCATAAAGTAGTACCAAATTGATGACTTGAAATTTTTTGGATTTAATGTGTTGATTGCGTCAGGCCTTCTCTCTAGATTTCTACACATGTTGATGGAATCTTGCAAGAAACCAGTCCTCCTCAAGATGAAACAACTGCACCAATATCTCCTTTATTGCAACCTTATCTAAGAGCTCATTGATGGTTGCAATGCATAGAGTAGGTAAAATGAAATCCATTAGCATCACTACTTCATATCCATAGACCAATTGGAAAGGTGACTTCCCTGTCAGCTTCTTACTTGTAGTTTTGTATGCCCATAGTATTGTAGGGATGAAAAAATCCCAGTCATCTCTGCCAACATTGCATAGTTTTTTTTAATGCATTCTCCAAAATCTTATTAAATGCTTCCACTATTTCATTAGCCTGAGGGTGATATGGTGTACTCTTTTTATGATGAATAATAAATTCATCAGTGAGTGTGGAAATTGTTTTGTTCAGGAAGTGTGTACCTTGATCACTAAGTAATATGCATGGAAATCCCAACCTGGTGACTACATTATCTAACAGAAATCAAGTAGCAGTCTCTGCAGTGCAATCAGTAACTGGTGTTTCTTCCTCCCACCTGGTTAAATACTTTGTCGCGATAATGCGGTATCTTTCTCCTGATCTCCTTTCTTGTGGGTTGATCAGACCTACAAATTCAATGGACCACTTATTGAATGCTTGCAATATAACTTGTGTATTTAATGGAATTTCATCATGCCTATATGTTTTACCCACCCTTTGATAGACGTCACGGGATTGGAAATACTCATTTGCATCTTTGTGCAGTGTAGGCCACCAAATCCCTGCACATAAAATATTTTGTGCCATTGTTTTTCTTGTGTAATGTCCTCCAACAATCCCATCGTGTGCTTCCTCTAGTATAACCTATATTTCATGTTCCAGTACACAATGCCTCAAGATTCCATCTACCCCTAACTTATAAAAGTTCCCTACAATCAACTGATAGTCTAATACTTTCACTACCAATTGTTTCTTCTATGCAACTATCATGTCAAAGGGGGACACACCTATATTTATAAACTCCATAATTTACATGAAGTAATCATCCATCATTCTTACAACAAATAATTGTGCATATGGGAAATTATCATCTAAATTACCTACATCCTCTCCTGTTAATATGAACAAGAGACGATTAGGTCCTACATTCAACTTCCCTATTTTTATGATGACCTCAAAGTCATATTCTTGAAATTGTAATATACATCTGCATATTCTTCCTCCTAAAACAAGTTTATTTACTAAGTACTTTAATGTAGAATGATCTATGTACATCTTGAAGTGAGACCCATGTAAGTAATGTTTGAACTTTTGGAGCACATAGACCATGGCCAAGCCTTCTTGTTCTATAGTGGTATATTTTTTTCAGATATAAACAACTTCCTACTTTCAAACGCAATCGGATGATCGATGTCTCCTTTCCCTGGTTGTGATAGTATTGCACCCAATGCAATTGATGATGCATCTACATGGACATGGAACTCATTGTTCCATTATGGAAATATTAAAATGGGTGTGGTAACCAATATTTGTTTCAATGTTTACAAACCCTTCTAGCAGTCCTCATTTGTTGGGCGCAAGACCATTTTGGAATAAAGACTAATTTTGGAGAAAAAAGAACAAGGAAAGAAAAGACAACTGGTAGGAAAAGTAGCATGTGCAAGGAAAACGTGCATGCAGAGAAGGAAATCATGTGAGGAACGCGTGCAATAAGACCTAACCATGATAGGTTCAAGGTTTTGGTAAGAGGATATAATGGCTAGTAAGCCAAGAACATGTATAAATAGATCCCTAGGAGGTCTAGGTCAGGGTTCAGAGGTGTTGGTTCTCATTTTCTTAGTGTTTTGTTGATAATTGTTACTATGCGGTTCGAAGACTGAATGTTTGCAAAATCTGATCCCATTGTGTAAGTTGTTGAGATGACGAGAGGGAATAAGGTATATCTTGAGGATTATATCATAGGATGAGGAGCCTGGTGTGATCTAGTCCGCCTCATTGTAGATCACAATCTATTTTGATGGAGAGTTGTAATGTGCGGGGCATTGTAGTTTTGGAAACATAATAATAAAAGAAAATAGCAGCCAAATCTTTGTGGACGTATCCCAGGAGGGGTGAACCACGATATATCATGTGTTATGTGATTGGATGTTGTGTATCTCCTTTCTTGTTAATGATTAGATGTTATAGAAATGTATGAATGATTTAGTTATATCTGTTATTTTGCATGCATGATTAAGAATGACAAATTAAGCAAGATACGTTGAATGTTATATTAATTTAATGAAGACAATAGAGGTTAACTCCAGATCCCCACTCATTCCTAGACTGTAAGTACTTGAGCGTTGCAGCCACCCATAAGAACTATCTCGGGTGAGACTGTGTAGTGCATTGTGTGCATTGTGTTGTCTTCTTGTTAATTATAAGGGCCGATAGTTTTATAGGGGTTTTGTTGGAAACCATAGAAGACCTAAACCTAGGTCAGCCCAGACTGGTAGCAAGAACGACATCTAACCAACAAATGGTTATGTTTTTGGGATGAACAAAAAGCGATTGAGTGAATGAGATATGTTGAAGAATCATGAAAAGAATGTCATATATGGTGAAAAAACGTTAAAAAGAATGAGATATAAAAGGGCATGTGATGCAGGAGAATCGTAATCACGCGCAAGAGGAAGACAACTGGAAATGCACCAGCACGTATTTTGAGAGCATTTTGAAATTGAAGGAGAAAACATTAATGTAAAATCTTGAAGGGATTCATTTGCATTTATGTTTTGAATTGTAATACAGATCTTGTGTGGTTGCTCTCATCTCTTGTTTAATGAGGCATTTATTGTAATGAATGCAAGGTAGCTGTAACTTTTAATTATAATAAGATATCTTAGGAAGGAGAGAGGGAAAACTCAAGAAAACCCATCATTGTATTGTATTGTAACAATTCTCATTAGCAAGAAGAAGAATTAGAGTTGTAGAGCAGAGGAGAAGAATAGAGATTGTATAATTGGTATGAGCAGATAGCTTTTGTTATTGAACCCATGTACAGATGCACTTGGATTAATATAAGGGAGTTTTGATCTAATTTCATGGTTGTTTTATGAATTCTATTTACATCTGTAAAATGGTATGTTTACAGTTGATTTCAATCTCTGTTATGCATTTTATTTCAATGCTATGTATTCTCTTGATTTCATGTTGAATGTATGAAGTCTATGAGAGGCAAAGAAGTATAAGCTTCAATTGTTTCTTTTCCTGAGAAATCCTGCAAGAGGTTGCAATGAAGGTCTGCAAGGAGTGCATGATAGATGTTCTCAGTTTCATCTCAGAAAAGATCAGGAGGGAAAAAGTTGTTCGTATAACCACAGAGTCATGCAAGGTGTGCACAGGCCAAGAAAATTCTTATACTTTACCAACCTAAGTTTGAGGTTGAAGAAATTTGTCGCAAGGAGTGCGCAAAGCCTCCATTTCAGATAACCAGATGTTGTTGTGAGTGTCGCAAGGAGTGTGTGCAAAGGATTCCTGGAATCGTCGAGGAGCAGCAGAAGTCAAGCTTAAAAGGGAGAGATACTTCGAAGAGTTAGAAGGAAGGACGAGGTTGAAGTTGACGCCAAGCCTTTTGGCTTGGATTCATTGCAAATCCAAAATGGATGGTGGAGGTTCTCAGAGGGAGAACTGTCGATTCATTGTGGGTCATCAGATCTAGTGGATCAGTGGAGGAGATAAGGTTGGTAACCTTTCCAGCATGCAAAAACCCAGGTGGAACAACATCCATTGGATTTGATTCAACAGGAGTCATTGATCCCTAAATGTCGGGTCTTGATATTTCGGGGATCGAAGGGTGGAAAATTTTGTAACTTGGAAGTCTCAAGTTGCGAAATCCTGATTTGTGAGGTCCCGACACAATATGGACTATCAGATGACACTCAAACTCATAGATATGAGGAGCATAAATCTTGGTTTCAACCATCGGGAGAATAGAGGGGAAGGCCCTCTTAATAATCGCAAAGCGTGGATTGTTGATTCAATCCGGATCGTTGGTCAGCAGAGGACCATAACCATAGATGCGGCTTA
The DNA here is from genome assembly GCA_000966675.3 of Picea glauca. Classification (NCBI taxonomy): domain Eukaryota; kingdom Viridiplantae; phylum Streptophyta; class Pinopsida; order Pinales; family Pinaceae; genus Picea; species Picea glauca. The sequence goes on from JZKD02S1866034.1 coordinate 1,617,060, forward strand.
GCTGGACTTTGGGAATCGAGAGTCGTGAGTTGGAGAATTGGAGTTGTGATTACACAATAGTCTCGACCTTGCGAAACGTGAAGTCGTAACACAATCATGGTCGTTGGTCAAGGAAAGCCCAAGATCGTTGGATCTGGCCCTGGAGTAAAGCTCATATCAGGTTTCGGGGATTCATGGATGTGAAGTTTTGGGATTACATAACCCCAACATCCCTGAAATCGCGATTCACGAAATTTCTTGTTGTGTGGCCCGTGGTCGTAGCATTGTGGTTACGTGGGAGAGAAGACTCATGCCTAGTGATGAATTTGCATATGTGGGGTTTTCTTAGGAGGACCTGTGGTCATGTGTTTTGAAGGTTCCAGTGGGAACTAAAGGAGTCACTTCAGCTCAAGGAGAGTGAAGATCCAAAGGTCGAGAGGTTAGCAGATCCCTACGGATGTGGGGTTGTTTTTCCAGGTGGTATCAAAGAAGACAAACATTGTTTTCTATAGGAAAGACAAGACAAAAGGCAAGTTGTAAATTGAATTCTGCGTGGAACATATTTGAACAATGCGGCCCAAAAGATGTCAAGACAGACCAATTCTTGATCCAGCCGTGGAAAGGGAAATGAGGGAAATCTGTGCTCGATCAGATTCTATGGAGACAACACAAAGATGAGCTACTAATACAGGAAATGTCAGTGAAGCCGAAAGTGAAAATGAGGCTAGAACCGAAGAATAAGTTGTAGCCGAAGACGCTGCAAAACAATGTCTATTCAGAGTTGTTGCAAGAATAGGTTCTAGATAAAAGATGGATATGTTTATGTATGAAGGAAACTTAGATGTTGAGGAGCTGCTAGATTGGTTTAGAGATCTGGATAAGTACTTTGATTATGAAGATATTGAAGAAGATAAGAAAGTAAAAGATGATATCACTAGATTGAAAGGGCATGCATCTCTGTGGTGGGATGAACTGTAGGCTAATAGGCCATTGCAAGGGCAAGAAAAAAAATCAAAAGCTGGGATAGGATGGTCGCAAAGATGAAAGCCAAGTTTATACCTAGATACTATCAGATTAATTTGTTTCGGAGAATGAAGAATTTGAGATAGAAAGGAATGATAGTGAAAGAATACACTAAGGAATTTTACCAACTTAACATCAGAGGAGGTCATCATGAAACTGATGATGAAAAATTCACCAGAAACATGAATGGCCTGAGATATGACATTCAGGATGAGATGAGCATGGTGAAAATCCGGAATGTAGAGGAGGCTTATCAAATTTCTTTGAAAGCCGAAGAAAAATTGTCCCAAAAAAAAGTTCAAAGGGGAAGAGGTAGAAGTCACAGCAAAGGCAAATCAATTGCCCAGAACAGAGTACAAAAGCCCAAAGATGAAGAAAATAAACCTCATAACCACCTAGAAAGAAGAGGAAGCTCATAGAGAGGACAGTATGCTGATATAAACACTTTTACTCAAGCTAAAGGAAGAGGTGGTGAGATAAAGTGTTTTGTCTGTGGAAAGGCCAGAAACAAGTCTTATGAAAGTCCTGACAGAAAAAGAGATGGAGGAGGAAAAGATCACATTTCAGAAGCGCAAAGCCAAAATGTTGAGGTAGAATATGTAGAAGGTGGAAGCTCCTTAATGATGAGGTAAATTCTGTTGAAGCCAGAGAAAGAGGCGGAGAATCCAGTCCAAAGAAACAATTTGTTTAGAATTGCTTGCAAGACCAAGGATAGGGTATGCAAGTTAGTTGTGGACAAGGGAAGCACAAAAAATCTAGTCTCCACAGATATGGCGGAAAAGATGGAATTGGAGACAATTGCACATTCGAACCCATACAAAGTCTCGTGGTTGCAAAAAGGACATCAGGTAATAGTCACTAAACAATGTTTAGTTGAGTTTAAGATAGGGGGATACAGAGATGATATTTTATGTGATGTTATTCCCATGGATGTCTTTCATCTTTTGTTGGGGAGATCGTGGAAATATGACAAAAATGTTATTCATAATGGGAGAAGGAACACCTATACCTTCGAGAAGAATGGTAGGACACATATGTTGTTGCCAATTGAAGACACGAATGTGAAAGAATAAATGAGTAACAGTATACTTATCATGAGTGAGAAGGAGCTTCTTGATGAAGTGAAGAAAGATCAAGAAATGCAGTTTGATGTGATAAGAAAACTGAGAGTCATTTTGACCAGTACCTCAATGGATGATCTACCTAAAGAAATTCAGGAACTGCTGGAGAATTTCACAGACATAGTGGTGGACAAATTACCTTGTTTGTTTCCACCCATCAGGAGTATAAGCCATCACATCGACCTTATACAAGGGGAAATTTTACCAAACAAGGCAACGTACAGATTGATGTCGCAGGAGAATGAAGAGGTCAAGAAGCAAGTCCATGATTTGATGGACAAAGGGTTGATTAGAGAGAGTTTGAGTCCATGCATTTTTCCAAATATGGAGGATGGTGGATGGAGGATGGAGGATGTGTACATAATCGAGAGATATAAACAAAATCACCATCAAGTATGTATTTCCTTTACCGAGGATGGATGACTTGATGGATTTCTTGAGTGGAGCAACGTTTTTTTCAAAAATTGATTTGAAAAATGGATATCATCAGATTAGAATGAGGGAAGGTGATGAATGGAAGACAACATTCAAGATGAATGAAGGATTATACGAATGGCTTCTCATTCCGTTTGGTTTGACGAATGTGCCAAGTACTTTCATGAGTTTGATGAACGAAGTCTTAAAAGATTTCATTGGAAAGTTCATAATTGTGTATCTTGATGATATACTTATCTTCAGTAAGACTGAGGAAGAGCACTTGAGACACCTAACTCTAGTGATGAGGAGGTTGCAACAAGAGAAGTTGTTGATAAATCTGAAGAAGTCATCTTTCATGAAGAAAGAACTCATTTATTTGGGGTTTATAATCTCTTCAAATGAGTTGAAGATGGATCCTGAGAAAGTAAAAGAAATCAAGGATTGGCCATTGCCAAAGAATATATTTGAAGTCAGAAGCTTCCACGGTTTGGCTAGTTTTTACAGGAAGTTCATCTGAAATTTTAATGGAATTGTTGCACCAATGATGGACAAAGTCAAGAAAATACATAAATCTTTCATTGGACAAAGAAAGAAGAGAAAAGTTTCAAGCTGTTGAAAGAGAATATAACCGAACAACCCTTTTTGGTTCTTCCAGACTTTGGGAAGACATTTCAAGTGAGATGTGACGCAAGTGGGTTTATAGTTGGAGAAGTCTGAGTTAAGACAACAGATCGATTGCATACTTCACTGAGAATATGAATGATGCAAAGAAGAATTATTCTACATATGATAAATAATTTTATGCAATTATACAAGCGTTGAAGAAATGGAGACACTACTTGGTCCTGAAAGATTTTTTCTTGTATAGCGACAATTACTCTTTACAATTCATAACCAAACAGGAGAAATTGAACCAGAAACACGCGAAATGGGTTGAATTTATGAAAAACTTTACTTTTGTTACAAAGCACATTTCTGGAAATGCTAACAAGGTTGTTGATGCATTGAGAAGGAAATATTTAATTCTGCAAGATTTTGCTATGAAGACCTTAGGTTTTGATAGCCTTAAGAACATGTATAGAGATGATTCAGATTTCAAGGATTCTTATGAAGCACGCGAGAATCTTGTTTTAAGAGACAGAAGCCAATGGATCAAATATATGGTTCAGGATGGACTGTTATTCAAAGGAACTTAGTTGTGTATTCTGAAGAGTTCTATGAGAGAGAATATTCTGAAGGAAAAGCATAGTGGAGGATTGGCTGGACATTTCTCCCATGAAAAAATATTCACGCAACTGAATATTTGTTATTATTGGCCAGGGATGAGGACATATGTGAACAATTTTTTCAACAAATGTAGAATTTTCCAGCACACAAAAGGGAAAATACAGAATACAGGATTATATCAAACATTGTTGGTATGAGAGAGTTTTTGGTTTCCATCGAAGACAAAAATGCAAAAGTGGATAGAAGATCAAGAAAAGGACTTTGTTGAAGCCCAGAACAAGAACCCTAATAGTAGTTCATAGGACTGGTTGGAGAAGTATATTTTTACTAATATACACGAGATATTCTTTGAAGGAATCCATCAAGAGCTATACGAGTGGCTAGCTAGACTAGCCGATACCCAGTTTGAGATCTGATCTAGACTACCTGGGGTATGGACATCGTAGTTTATTAAGAAGGTCAAGGAAGATGATAACACTGTATCACGAGCAGTAGATCACTGGTTCGATAGTACCATTGGAGGGTACATCACAGAGTTTGTTGTTGACAGGGTAGATTCATACAACCAAGATGAGAGATATTTCTTTAAGGGACCTAGAGGAAATTTTTTACAATTCTTGAAGCTGAGACTCAATATGTTGTTGCATGAGAAGAAAAATTTGAAGATACAATAGATTGGTTGGATCCAGAAAGGATAATGCTCAAAAATTCGGACAACAACAGCAACACAGAAGCTGGACATATGCGTTGTGGGAAAGTATTCTGAGAAGTCAATCTTGGGATCCTATTTAAGCAGAACTACAGGGAGGAGGCTTTCTAAAGTGGAGAGGAAGCAGATATGATGGACGAAGAACATTCATAACCCATCGGGATAGAGGAAGGACAAGTTGAAGAGCTTCGCTGAGGAGAAACTAAAGGCTCAGAAACCACGTAGACCATTGAAGTAAGTACTATTATCCTTCCTATTGATTCAGTATTAAGAAATCAGAGTAATCCCAGTCACCAGAGCATCCATAGTATCCCACCACATATTTAGCCAGGAATCCTAGGAGGATCTATGGTAGACGAGATGAGACTTCCTATCTTTAGGGGAGATGGATCTAAAGATCTTGATCGGCACTGGTTCCTATGTGAAGTAGTATGAAACATTAAAAATGTCACAGATGAAGTTTTCAAAAGAACCCAGCTCAGTACAAATCTAAGAGATCACGCACTAAGTTGGTACATGAAACTTGTCCAAGGACTTGCATAGCCTAAGCCATTGAATCAGATCAAGAATGCACTGATTACAGAGTTCAAGAAACCCAAGTCAAATTCACAATGTATCACAGAGATGAAAGAGATCATGAAGAAGGTGGTTGAAACTGTGTGGGAATTCGATCAGAGATTCAAAACCTTGACAGGTCGATTAACTTTTCAGATTCGAGATGAACAAAACAAAGAATGGTTCATTGTTTCCCTCTTACCACACATTAGAGTTCCCCTGATGCAACAGAATATTTCTTCACAGGCTGAGGCATTGGATATTGCCATGAAGCTTGAATCAACCCCTATGGGAGAATCCATCTCAGGTATGGGTTAGATCCTGAGTCAGCTAACTAGTTTGTCTCTGCAAGTCAAAGATATGAGGAAAGAGAAAGGAAAATACAAAAGAGAAGACATATGGTGTGTCAAATGAATATTAGAAGGTCATGACAAGGAACACTACCCTCTATTCAATGAATACTTGGCTTCTAGAGCCTCTATCCCCTTGATGCAAGTCACCTTACCCTGCTGCGAGGTATGCAGAACTAGACATTGTACTGGTGAGTGATATTATATGAAAAAGTATGTTCAGACACCTACAAATTTCTATTGTACATTATATAAGTCTATAGGGAATGATGATAGAGATTGTATGGCTTATGATCTCATGCATGAAAGGTCAAGAGACATATATAAGATCCAAGGTGAAGTACAAAAAGAAGGAAATGCTACGCAATATAACTCTCATGGGAGAGGAAAATTCAATCCTTGCAGTGGATTCAGAAGAAGAGGATGAGGAGGAGGAATGAGTCGTGGTTGAGGAGAGATCATCTGTTATAATTGCGCACAACCAGGACACCTTGCAAGGGATTGTCAGAACCCTTGTACCCCTTGCAACTACTGCAGCTCGTTTGACCATGTTATAGAAGATTGTCCTGTGTTTCTAGCTAAGCTTCAGTAAATACAAGGACCTCAGTAGAACCCACAAGTGAAACTGATCTATGTTGAACCTCGTGAAGGAGACCCTAGAGTCATTGTTATAACTAGAGGAGGCATTGTTATAGGTGAGGATAGACTGACCCAAGGGAATATTACATAAGGTTCAGGAATCAGGAAATTTGCAGTAAAGACCTAAGGCTTTGATGCAAATAAAGAAAGACAATTATTTGAGGAAGCACGAAAATAATTTAGAGGAGACCAAGGTTCTTCATCAAAGACAATACCAAAAGTAAGAGAGTATCGAATGCCTCACGCATTTGATCAGTCTACTTCGTCGAAAGAAGGAAAGGAGATAATAAATCTCATGGAATTTTTACATACTTGTATTAAGTTGATTCCGGATGAAAGCGTTGTACAAGAGTTACAAAATTTAATTAGACAATATGAGCTAGGAAAGATAGATCCCTTACTGAATAGGGAAGTACACCAAATTGGTAAAAAGAGAAGGAAAAATAAGGAATTACATTTGAATGCTAAAATAGGAGAGTATGAGATAGACTATGTGGTCCTCGACCTAGGGTCGGAGGTCAATATCATGATGAAGAAAACTTGGGCACAGATGGGAAAACTGAAGTTGATCTATTCCCCTATTAGGCTTATGATGGCTAATCAACAAGCTATCAGCCCAATTGGATGATTGGAGCATGTCCATGTGGACATCGATGGAGTAAGAACATTTGCAGATTTCGATGTAATTGAAATAGTTGATGACAGTCGCTCTTACCCCGCGTTGTTGGGAATTGACTGGGCCTTCAATAACTCTATTGTTGTGGACTTAAAGAAGATACATATGACTTTTAAAGGTGATGTTCTTAGGTTCATTGCACCTTTATATCCCAATGAAGGTCAATGATATGCAAAGCCCATTAGAGAAGAAGACTTCGCATATGCACTAGAAAACATCTACAAACTAACCGCCAGACAACAGGATTACATTAACCCTACAACTGAAGGAAATCTAAGTTGGCGAAGTGACAGCGCGTGCTCATCAGACTCGGAAGAAGCAATGGAGAACTAGTAGAATAATATGTATGAAGTATCTACAAGGTGATGTGCTATATTGACCAGAGAAATTTGCTAGATCGACACAACAGTAACTAACCTACCCACCTTTGATGGTCTGAATCCTTTAGAAACCTTCTTGTTGGACTTTAATGAGAATGTACCAATACAACAAAAATTCTTAGCCATGGATGAGGCCTTGAAAGCCACACTCATGAGATGGTGGGGGATGCACAAAAGTAATATCATAGACTGGACACATTTCCATACTCAGATGACAACGCGATTCTCAGCAAAAGTATAAGGTTGTGAAGTTGCCCAAAGGACCATGTGAGAAGCTGCGGAGAGGCCTGGAGTGACATTCTGCAAGAACAATGGGTACACAAATTCATTAACATGCTGGAGACGATACCTATCAACTGGTACCTCCAAGTAGAGTTGAGCCTCATCACTAAAGATTGGGAAGGTATGACTCAGAATTTTATAACTACATTCCTATTTGAAAGTCAATTTATGTTAGTAGACCAAGCATTACAGGTTGTGAGACAGAAATTATTTGAGGAGGTATCTAGCCTTCCCTTAGAATAGGAAGAAGATGAATGGATTGCAGCTCTCTAGAAACTGCAAGGTTGTTACAACCTTAATTCGGATGAAGATGACGATCCGAGGAAAGTAAGCATCGCAAAAACAGAAGGGCAGAGAGATGTGGAAGGGACATGAGCTGAGTTACTATTTTATGGACAGTCGATCAAGATCAAGAAAGTCAATATTGGAATAGAGGAGACACCAAAGCTTGCCAATGTCGAATATTATTGGGATGTTTCCACCATTGACAAGATTACTGAGTTACTGCATGAATATCAAGACTTGTTTCCAACCAAGTTCACTGATATGAAGGGAATTAAAGGGCCTATTTGAGATATGAGGATTCCTTTAAAGTCGGATGCTAGACCAATCAAATAGAGACATTACAGATTGAACCCAAAATATAAGGAGAAAGTAAAGATCAATCTTGACAGAGTGTTGGAAGCAGGGATTATAGAACTTATGGAAGAATCAGAGTGAATTATCCCTATGGTGGTGAGAGACAAGAAGACAAGTGAGATCAAGATCTGCATAGACCTCCAAAAGATGACTGATGCTTGTTTACATGACCCTTTCCCTACACCATTCACTGACAAAGTGTTAGATAACGTGGGAGGCCAGGAAGTATATTCTTTTCAGATGGATCTTCAGGATACCATCAGATCCAGATTGCCAAGGAAGATCGCCACAAGACTACATTTGCAATAGAATGGGGATCCTATCAGTATACAGTGATGCCATTCGGATTGAAGAATGCCCCAAACATCTTTTCCAGGGTGGTGGTTGAAGCATTCAAGGAGTTTTTGCATAAATGTTTAGAAGCATATTTTTATGATTGGACTGCCTTTAGTTTATTGAAGAATCACATTGAATGTCTAAGGCTAATGTTGGATAAATGCAGGCAGTGTCAAATTTCTTTGAATCTAAAGAAGTGCATTTTATTTTCACCATTTGGAGTTTTATTAGGACATATTGTATGTAAGCAAGGATTACTGGAATATCCATCCAAGATTTCCATTATAGTTGATCTACCCCCTCCTACAAAAGTTAAACAGCTACGCATGACATTGGGACACACAGTCTACTACAGGAAGTTCATTAAAGGATATGCTCAGATTACAATGCCCATGGATAAGTTGTTGAAGAAAGATTGTCAGTTTAGTTGGACTAAAGAATTATAGAAAAGCGTCGACAGACTGAAAGAGAAAATGGTTACTATGCCCACTTTGGTTTTTCCATATTTGACCAAGGAATTTCATGTACATGTCAATGCATCTTCCATCGCTTTAGGAGTTCTATTAGCATATATGAGAACAAGAGATATTGACCACTCGTTATCCTTTGCTAGCAGGAAGCTATCAACTGTTGAGATTAAAATCACCACCACTGAGTGAGAGGGGTTAGCTATGGTGTACGAACTGCAAAAATTTCACCACTATTTGTTGGGAGGACACTTTAAAATGTTTACTGATCACTCCGTGCTAAAATACCTAGTCAACAAGCTAGTGTTGGGGGGAAGAATATGCGGATGGCTTCTTCTATTCCAGGAGTATGACTTTGAGATCATAGTAAAGCCAGGAAAAATGAACAACGGTCCTGACCACTTGTCGAGGTTGGAACATGGTGAAGAACCAATCAGTTTAGAGGATGCACTACCAGATGCACAACTACTATCCATTAGAATAATCGAGGACCACTTCAAAGAAATAGTGCAGTTCTTGTCAACAGGAATGGAACCTAGTGAGTATACAATTCCATAGAAGAAACAACTAGTAGTGTGCACTGCATATTTCTCACTTATAGTTGGACATCTATACAATATGGGATCAGATGAGATCTTGCGAAGATGTGTTATGGAGGAAGAACGCCCACTGATCCTCACAAAAACTCATGAAGGCATCGCAAGAGGACATTATGAAGGGAAAGCAACTGTACAAAAGGTTCTTAGAGCTGGCCTTTGGTGGCCTACCTTATACATAGATGTTAAAGACTATTCTAGAACCTGCTATGTATGCCAAAGGGTTGGGAAACCATCCAAAAGAGATGAAATGTCGTTAGCACCTCAACTAACCCTACAAGCATTTGAGAAATGGGCCATTGACTTTGTTGGACCTATAAATCCACCATGAAAGCACACATGAGCAAGGTATATAATTACAACAATAGAGTACTTGACTAGATGGGCCAAAGCTTGAGAAATTACAGATTATAGTGCAACTACAACAGTGTGCTTCATATTTGATGACATCATAACCAGGTTTGGATGCCCAAAGATCCTCATGAGTGATCAAGGAACACATTTCATCAATAAGACAGTTGAAGCCTTGATTGAAGAATTTGCAGTCCACCATCAGAAGAGCACACCCTACCATCCACAAGTAAATGGGACAATTGAATAATTCAACAATATTCTATACACAACACTAACCAATATATGTTGCGTAAATAGGGATGATTGGGATTTAAGAGTACCAGTAGTATTATGGGCCTATAGAGCCACTTGCAAGAAGATGACAATGCAGACCCTTTTTAAGTTGGTCTATGGTCATGAAGTTGTTGTTCCAATGGAGTATTTTGTACCAAGTATAGGAATTGATGCCTTTATAGGTATGGATGATACTAGAGTTGTTCAAGAAAGACTTGCATAATTGGTCGAACTTGAGGAAGATAGATTCATTGTAGGATTCCATCAGCAAGTACAAAAGGAAAGAGAGAAGGCCTATCATGACAGGCACATCAAGAAGAAGGCTTTTAGACAAGGAGATCTAGTACTAGATTATGACAACAAGTTCATCAAGCATCATGGGAAGTTCAAAATGCATTGGCTTGGGCCATATGAGATTTCTTATGTTAAAAAAGGAGGAGCTACGGAACTAAAGACGTTGAATGGAGAATGGAAGGAAAGACTAGTGAATGGGAGTCGACTGAAGTTGTATTATGACAACCAGATGCCTTGCAGCTCTCAGTAGGAGCATGGAATAAAAGGGTCTAGGTACCAGGTGCAGTTGAAACTAGGTACCTGACATAGAAAAGACAGTTTGCACAAGGAAGGGAGGCATGGAGTAGAAAGCAAAGGTTGCACTGTGCAGTGTAAAAAATGAAGTAGAACAGAAGGATCAGATATGAAGTGCCTTGGGATGAGTCACAGGTGGGTTGGGGGCCTATTGGCCCTTGGTTATGAAAGGAAGCAAATAACAAGGAAGAAAAGGTGAAATGTGCACTTCATGGAAGGAACAATAACTGATACTGGGTCGAAGTGAGAAAAAGAGAAGAAAAGATGGAGTGAAGCCCGAGGAATAATGTCATTGGACAAGGATATCAGGGATGATAGATAAAAAAGAAAGAAGGATCATGGACAGGTCAACAAGAGGAAAAAGGCACCATTAGATGCTTTGGAGCACCGCATGAGAAGGAAGGAAAGACAGGCTAGCGAAGCCCTGAAAACACGGGTCAATTTGACATAGGGTCTTAGACACCTAGGGTTTTGGTAATAGGGTTTTGGACACTTAGGTTTTGTCCTAAGGATGTCGGTGAATGATTATAATGTATAAATAGAGGTCTAAAGGGACTAGGTTGGGTTGGTACATTTTGTTGGTGTTTTGGGTTGGTACGTTTTGTTGGTGTTTTGGGTTGGTACGATATTGTTGTTGAGCTAGTTTCATTGTTGTTGTTAGATATTGGTACATTGTGAGAGAGAAGTGCTGAGAGAGAGAGACTTATGCTATTTTAATATCTTCAGTTGTGTGTGAATATCAACACTACAACTCGGTGTGAAGGGAGGGGAGAGAAAGAGAGGAAAAGAGAAGATCTGCTAGCTAAGAGCACAGACAAGAACTGTATACTTTACATCAATATCATATAGCACAGTTATGTGGGTGTATCCCTAGAGAGAGGGTGAACCACATATATTTTTTGTTGTGTGTGATTTATATGTTGTGATTATCATTGATATACTATGATTGCATTACTTCTTTAGATCTGATAAGTAGATGTGCAGAATAGATCTAAGCTGATAAGTGATATATGAATGTTGTGTTGTTCCTTTGTTAGATCCACTTGATATTCCCCTTGGTTGTAGACATATTTGTTTTCCAACCCCCTCATAGTTGCTTCAAGTGAGACTGCATCTGCTTCACAAGTGTTGCCTAAAGGGCCAGTATCTAGGGCTTGTTGGTGCACTCTTTGAGCTGAAACCTAGGTCTGCCCCTATGCCAACACTTATCATTATCCAACCCTAAAATTTGACTTAGTATGGAACAAGGCCAATGGACATCAATAATCATGACACTTACATTCATGGGAAATGACAAACTCATTCATGGGCAACGACAGACTCTCAGAATGATGTTCAGGTTTAACAATGGTCTGCAAAAATAGGGTTTTGACCTCAAGGGGACATTCTCTGTAGATTGTTATTAGCTTCTCTTCCTTGAAGGGCTCTGATGCTATGGGGAAAGAATCTGGTATACTGAGGGTGTGTTAAATTGATGAGATATCTATTTTGCATAAGACCTTTGACCCCAACTTATTCAAAATGACCTTTTCTTCTTGTGAATATTGTTTTGCAAACCAACTTATGAACTCTGGGAAAGGGAAAGAAACTTCAATGGCGTAAGGGGTAATGGAAGCTTGGGAAACTTCAAGGAAGGGTATTCATTTTTTGACATTGTCTAAGAAATTGGCTCTGGATACAGAAATGGGTGAGACGGTTATTTCTGTGTCAAAAACATCGGAGTCCCTGTCAATTAGGGCTTCTTATTTAGAGGCGAGATCTTGTTCTGTTACAGATAAAATGATAGGGTTCATGTCCATGAAAAAAATACCTGTGAATTAGTGAAGAATGTGCAAATCTGGTTCACCGTTGAGGTTTAGTTTCAAATGGAGAGTTTGCGACAATTTTCAAACATTTGAATGATTTGAAATATCATAAAATAATGACTGGGGACCCATTTTATATACGCTCTTTGATATCGGGGGCAAGACAAAAAGGTTTTGAGTAGACCACGTTTCACCCCGATATGCCTATGGAGGTGCCATGTGTCTGCAAGGTGAAAACATGGTATTTTCCCCGGCCCGCTCTCGATCAATTAACCTTCATGCTATTTCCCTACTCGATATGTCTCATGACCGTTGATCTGGGTTGTTTAAGATTTGTGGCCCATCGAGCCCCATCAAATTTTGTGCCTCCACTATATTGGCCCTTCTCTATTGGATGTGACCCAGTCCTTCAAATTTATCGCATCTCCACACTTCTCTAGCCCTCTGCTAAATCTAAAACTTGGATCCTATCTGAGAATTGTTATGGTGATAACATAGGCTCCAACTGGGGATGTTATCCTCCCTATGAGGTAGCAAAGAACTGCAGACCAAGTGCCTACCGATTGGGCTGTGATTTATTCGTGTGATCTGAATCTATTGGTCTTTATTAAAAAACTCAAAATCGGCTCAGCATAGCTCAGGGTCTTCACCTCGGGCTTCAACTATGTTGTTTTTATTCCAACTTCTTCATGCGAAAAGAAAACATAAAATGACTATGTACAATGAATGGGAGGGGTGATGATGTTTAAATGACATAATGCTTGAGAAACCTGCCATTCATAGGCCCTCCTCAAACTATGTCTCCATTACTCTCTTGTATTATGTAGGTGTTACTTCCACAAAATTCTACAATTTTGAATCGGCCCAGCCATAGGTGATCAAATTTCCAATGTTTTCCCTTATCTTCATTTCCGACATCCCATTTTAGTACCAATTCTCCTGGTTTGAAATTATCCACCTTGGTATGTCTATTGAAAGCCTCTTTGATCTTGTCTTAGCGTAGTTGAGTATTGTCAAAAGCTTTATCTTTGGTTTGTTGTACACTGATGAGTTCATCCCTCCTTCTTCACGTGGCATCTATCTCTGCATATTTCTCCTACAACAGCCTCATTAATGGTACCCCTAATGTAGTAGGAAAAATTTCTTCAATTCCATAGACAATCTAAAAAGGCAAGGTGGAAATGGAACTCTTTGGGGTGATCTTTTCATCCCATAATGCATGAATGAGATTTTTGTGCCAGGCCTTTTTATTTTCTTACAACAACTTTTTTATAGTTCTGGTGAGGTTCTTGTTTGATGACACAACTAGCCCATTTCCCTGATGGTAATAAGAAGTGAAGTGGGCAAGCGTTATTTTGTAGTCACTGCAAAATTTATCCATATTTTTAGACTTAAAGGCTGTTGCATTGTCTGTGATGATTTTGATTGGACATCCGAACCTGGACAAAATATTTTCTTCCAAAAACTGGATGATGACAACATTTGTCACTTTCCTGGTGGGTACTGCCTCGATCCATTTAGTGAAATAATATGTTGTTGTTAGAATCCACTTGTGTTGGGTTGAATACTGTGGATGTATTTCCCCTATGAAGTCAAGACCCCATTGTCTAAAAGGAGCTTCCACAGAGATAGGCTTCAAAGGTAGAGGTTGCAATTTGTTTTTTCCTTCAAAAATCTAACATTCATGGCATCTTGAAACTCCTTTATAGACATCATAAAAGATGCTTGGCCTATAGAAACCAGCTCGCAAGATTTTGTGCACGGTGGTTTTCAAATAATGATGATCTCCACAGTCACCCTTATAGAACTCTTTGATAGTCTTCTCTGCTTCTTCTTCTAGCAAACAGCTTAGTAAAATTCCCCCTGGATGCTTCCAATATAGGGATTGATTTACTATACAAAATTTTGTGGCTTTCCATTTCAAGAATCTTGCCTTTGTTTTTCTTAATTCATAGGAGCCTGAAAATTCTTCAAAACAAATATGCTATATGCATACCAAGTGGAGTCAAGAAATTTCTGGGATATTTGTGGATTCATCCTCTCCTCTTATGCACCCTCTGACAGGTTTGTGATGAAATTTATTCCTAAGATTTCATAAATGATCTATGCCATGAACTTTGTAAGAACCTATCCTTTGATCAACTTGGTGGGTTTGATCTCAAGGTCATATTATAACATCATTGCTATCCATTTTCCTCTCTTTCCTTTAGGATCAGGCTGGGTCAGGATGTCTTTCACTGAGTTGTTGGGTACATAAGAAGTAGTATGGGAATGCAAGATGTAAACTCCGAATTCTTTCAATGCTTTGACTAAATAATATGCTTGCTTCTCCATGATTTCATACTTCAGAGAAGCATCCCTCAACATCTTGTTGTAATATGCTATGGGATTCTCAAAATTTTGGTCATATTTCTGGAGTAAAACACTGACAATCGTATGTTCGGAAGTAAAGGAGAACAATATGAAATCATTTACAAAATTAGGATTGGCTAGTACTGGGGCCTTGGTCAATGCTACATTTATGTCTTCAAAGGAACTTATGGCTTTAGGAATACATTTTATTTCATTTCCCTTCTTAATCATGTTGGTAATATGTTTTATGATTTTGGAAAAATTAGGGATGAATCTTCTTAGAAAGTTCACTTTGACCAAGGAAGATTGTACCTCCTTTTTACTTCTGGGTATGCCAATTTTCAAGATCACATCAACTTTGTTGGGTTCTACCTTTATCTCTTCTCTTGAAATAATGTGACCCAACAACTTTCCTTCTTCCATGGAGAAATTTGACTTCTTGAGATTCAACGAGATTCTAAACTTTCGACACTTCTGAAATTCCCTTATAAGATGCTTGAGGTGTTCCTCATCTGAGGCAGAATACACAGTCATGTCATCAAGGTAGATAAAAATGAATTTGTCTTTTTCATCATCAAAATCTATGTCCATAGCTCTTTGAAAATTCCCCCCAGCATTCATAAGCCCAAAAGGCATCTTGGCATACATGAATGTTCCCCATGGTGTGGTAAACGTCGTCTTTTCTTGATCATCAAGGTGCACCATAATCTAATTACATCCATAGAAGTCATCTAACATTGACATTTTTTGAGATCCCACCACCTTCTATAAAATATGATCCATCTTGGGTAGTGGGTAATTGTCCTTTAGAGATACTTTGTTCAGATTCCTGAAATCCACACACAACCTAATTTCTCCACTCTTTTTTCTGACCGACACCAAATTTTCCACCCATTTAGAAAATATCAGGGATACTATGATTTTGGATTCAAATAGTTTCTTTACTTCTTTCTCTATCAAGGGTAATAGAAAAGGGTTTATCCTTCTCAATTTCTGTTTGAATGGTTTGTGATCTTCTTTTATTGGGATAACATGTTGGATTATACTGGTATCATAGACTTTCATCTCATCATAGCTCCAAGAAAAAACATCATGGAATTCTTTCATTAATTTGACATACCTTTCCTTAACTTCATGGCTGAGTGTTCTGGACATCCTAATGATCTTTGGATCTTCTGAAGTCCCAATAGTGCAATCTTCCACATCCCCTTCATTTACTCTAATCTTTGGACTTGTGGCCACATCATTGTTATCAAAGAGTTTCTCCAATGCGACCAAACCCTTGGGAATGATGTTTCTCTTTAGTTGAATGATATCTCTACCTAAAATATGATTGTCAAAATACCCCTCCTTTGTGAAAGTAGATGCATCCACTTCATGATCACAATATTCATCATCAATATTCAAATTATCAAATTCATTCTCCATTTTGAGGAAGCTTTCTATCTATTTGTTGTATTCAAAAACTTGTCAGTGCTTCATATTATCTGGTACTGTTGGCCTATACTTGACCTCAACCTTGTAACTTCTGTCAGGGAAAATTGGGACTTTTAAAATCGTTGTTGAGGTAGCCAAGGAATTAGCAACCTGATTCTATTCTCTTGGAATTGTTGAAAGATTACATTCTGGAAATTTCTCAAGGAAGTCTAGTACTAGATTCCTATAAGCCCTCAATCTGGGATGTTTTTCTTTGTATATGCCTTTTATTTGATTTATAATTAGCTCAGAGTCTCCATGTACAACAATTATTTTGGCACCCAATTCTTTCAAAACTTTTAACCCCAATAGTAATGCTTCATATTCTGCCATGTTATTTGTGCACTCAAAAACAAGTTTATAGGAACATGATTTCAAGTCTCCTTTGGGGTGATTGATCCAATCGCCATCCCATGCTTCCTCTCTATAGGCTGGCCCATCAAAACTCATCTTCCATATCTGATCTTCTTCATCATCCTGTGACTCTGAATATTCCTCAATCTGCTGATCATGTCTCTCTTTGTTAGCCATGTCAATTTCCGGTTCTTTCTCTTCGCAACACATGTCATTGAAGAAAATGGAAGACCCCAACTCAGTTTCCACTGAATAGATGGGATGATTGCTAGGCTATGACTTATTTCTAACCATGTATTTCAGAAAAATTCTCTATACAGCCTTTTGTCCTGACCAAAAATAGGGATGGTTGCGTATGACATGTCCATCTGAATGATTCCCTTTAATTTTGCAACCCAATACCTTGACAAAAATGTGCCAAACTTGGGAGGGATGTCAACAACCACTACATCCATAACCATATTATTTGTTGGGATTTGTTCCAAAGATACCACCAGATATTTAATAAGGCCTAGGCATTTCACCTTCCTGGAATCAAAAGAGAACAGATCTTTGTAAGGTCTTGTGATGTCCAGGCCTAGTTGGTCCATGAATACTTTGGGAATTAAGTTATGTGATACTCCTGAATCCAACATGGCATTATGTAGAGTCATATCATGGATTTTCAGGCTAACATACAAAGGGGGAACTTCTTCATTATCACCATTTTCTTCTACTCTTGGTCCAAATAAGATGGCAGGGTGGTCATCTTGTATGTTCAGGGTATCATAAGCCTGTTTTGTCTTAAGAATATTGATGATTTGATTTCTATATTCACTACTCTTGATTAATTCATTAAATGGTACATAAATCTTGATCTTGGCCATCTCACTTTCAAATTTAAACAAGGACGAGGTTTTCTCTACCTCCTTGGTGACCATTTCTTTCCTCACCTCCAATATTTTCTTTTGGGTTTCTTCTTTCTATTTTCCTTTGTCCACAACACCTTTTGTAGCATAATATTTTGCAAGAGAGTCCTTCACAGCAGAATCCTTTTTGGAATGACTTGAAGAGGGTATGTTACTCTGATATTCTTTGGTGGGGTTTCCCTTTGAAGGATTCCCTTTTGAGGGATATCCCTTTTGGAGGTTTTCAGGTACTCTCTGATTTCTAAGATTGTATTGTCTTTAGAATTGCATGATAACATCTTGTAGTCCCGCTTAGTAATCTTCAATTTCTATGAATAACCTTCCCTCTTCATCCTACAAAAAAAATTCACTTGCATCCATGAACTGGTCATGCTCTTCTTTGGTCAAAAACAACTTTGTTTATTTATCATCACAGCAATTCATGTTGTCTTCAAAATATCCATCATAATTTTCATTCACATAATTATTTTGGAAAGGGGGATTTATTTGATGATATCCCTTATTTCCTTGATTCCCCTAATTCACCTGATTTGTTTGTTCCCTTTGTCTAATTTGTGGGATTGTTGGTCTCCTCGGATTTCTGGGTGGGGCATCGACTTGTTCTCTGGGGTTATACCTATTATCTAGGGACATTATTTCCATCAGTCTCTCCATGGTTTTCATCATCATTTCAAACCTTTCTTCTAATGTTTGTGAGGTTGAAGGTTGTGGTTTCTCTTGAGTTTAGTTCATGTCCCTGCCTGAGCCAAATTTTACCTTTCCCGAAGCCATTAGATTTACTTTGAATTCTATGGCATTAGTCATCATATCATCCAATGTAGCAGATCTTCTTTGTCTTAATAATAAAGCAAAATCACTTTGAAAAGAATCAGGATATCTAAGCTGAGAGATTTAGTGGGGGGTTTTGCCTCAGTAGGAATCGAATTATATACCTTCATGAATCTAGCTGAAAACTACTTCACTGTTTCGTCAGGTGATCTCTTCATGTTATTATACTGGGTCAACAACTGAAGGGGATTTTTCTTGTCTCCCCATTTTGCAAGGATGTTGTTTTCAAAGGCCTTGAAATCTAAGATACTAGCTTCTAGAAGGGCTTTGAACCACTTTCTCACTTCTCCTGCAAGGCTTTGTGTAAACAGTCTAATTTTTACATCTTCAAAGTCTTCCAAGTCTATGAAATCAGTAAACCATTCTAGATGCTTCTGGGCTGATATGTTGTCTTCAGCATCATATAGTTTGATCCTTAGCTTATAATCTTGAGGTAAATCATGCAGTTGAGCAAGCAATATGAGGGGAAAAAATCTAGCTGCCATGTCTGCTGTGAGGGTTCTGAGTGGGGATCACTATAGGCCTAGCAGATGTGGCTAAAATCAAATCTTGGAATCTCTTTTCCTAAAAGAGGGTCTCTCTTAAACAAGATTCAGATTTAGTTATGAACAGGGCTTGTTCAGATTTTACGTCAAACACAAGGTCCTCAATGCTTGTTACTCTGCCCTTGGGTAAGGAAAAATATCGATTCGGACACAACACTGGGGTTACTAGCCTTTCTTTTTTTTTGTGTAAAAGATTTTTCGGGTCAGATACAGGGATTGCAGCTTCTGGGTTCGGGTTTCTTCTAGTGTGAATTCTTTTGGGAGCCAGGGTTTCTAGCTCATGTTGTTTGATGCAACTGGTATTTTGGTAATAGAGTCGCCAGGGAAAAAATAATTTCATCCAATAAGGTATTTGATCCACTGTCACCCTCAAGGATAAAGATGAATCTTTAAGTCATTTTTCCTAGGGAAGATTTTTCAATTTCATCCCTGGAAAAGATGCCATAATGTTAGCACTCTATAAATTTGTTCGGCTAATAAAACAAACAACAGAGGTAACTATTTCAACCAACTTTAGAGCTAGGAACTAGCCTACTCAACTCAAAGAGGACTCTCTCATGTCACTGGGTATTTCTTTTATAATCAATGGCTAGATTTTGTTTGTTTTGGGGGTTTTTGATAAATTTTCTGGCTAGGAAGGGGAGGGAAACTTCGAGCTATGGAGTCGAAATTCTGAAATTGAATGAAAACAATGATTGGCTGGTAGAACTATGCAGAGGATAAAGGATAAATGAGGCAATGAATCTGAGTTGTAAGTTGAGTTTAATCAGAGTGATAAGAGGAAGGAGAAAACAAATAACTGCATCAGATCATTATTGAAATGAATTATGAATTAGCTACGAATAAACTACACAGTTTAAATTTCTTAATCCAACAGCATCATAAGATGAATACTAGGCTTTTAACTCTCCAATTTAAACATAAGAAAATGTAAATGAAATGAAAAAACAGAGGAAATACATACAATGAAAGGGAATTGTTGCATTCATTTTGTCACCTAAATGAGAAAAATAAGGATGCTTACAAGTCTAGTTGGGTTAGTTGGACAAGAAAACAGTGAATGCAAGAGTTAGAAACATCAAGCATAACAAATATGCAGAGAACTAAACTAATAACAATAACAGAAACTAAACTAGAGTGCATAAGGGAAATAGAACAAAAAAATAAACAACATGCATGCCACCAATGGATAATTTGTATTAGTGGGAAAACACCAAAGAGAAAGAGAGACTTATGGGTCCCCTCTTCTTCCAAGGGAGGGCTCTTGAACCCCCAATGATTGAGCTCTTCTTACAAGTAACAAACTAAAAGGAAATGGTGAAGAAATCCAAAGCTCTTCACTTAAGAGGTGATGTGAATGGCCAAATGAAATGGTGCTTGTATGCTCTTGATGAGGAAAGAGGATCCTCAAAGAGAATATAGGCAGCATAACAATACAAATGAATTCCTTGAAAATATAGTGCACCCATGGCCTCTTTTTATAGAAAATCTTTGAGGCATTATTCAACTAGTCTTTAGTGTGAACAAGGGGTTCTTTAGGGAACCCTTAGGTCTTTGACCAGCCCCCCACTCGGATTCAGCTCAGATTTGGGTGTCAAATCAACTTGGGAGATGAACCAGAAGTGGGTGGAAGACCAACCAAAATCATAAATACATTTTTTTGAGGTGTGTGCATATTTTTCTGTCCACATTCGCGCATCGGGCACATATGCGCTTTTTCATCATTATTCAACTATCACATGTGCACGCGCTACCTTTGTATCCTTAGCGCATGCTAATTTTTTAACCAATTGTATAGTTTTTTGCCCTTTGGAAATGCATTTTCTAGGCCATGGATGAACTAATGGGTGTTTGAAGATGTTGGATTCATGTAACCATTTGCAGATGAAATTTCAGTGATAACAGATGCCCCCTGATGTGTGAGGTTAGGAGCATACATATAGCCGAAATACATCAATGTTTCTTCTAGTGAGAGTACCTTTGTAAGAAATATCATTGTGAGGAGTTTCAAGAGCGACCCATTGGAGGGAGAGGGGAACCGGTGGGACCCAAACCTTTCACAAGGTGTGAAAAATAAAACTGTGTACAAACGAGGCGGGCATGCCCCATGCTCGTTTCATGTAACTCAAAAATGTGGAATACAGTAACTGAAGTTGTGTGTTGTTGTAGACAACTACAACACCCTCAGGGGCATGTTGATAATAGCAAAGGACCATTCGGATGGTGAACAAACTATGAAAAGAGGTGATGATAGCTATAAGAAGTGTCGATGATACGCAAGCATTGATAGCCTATCAAATTTCAGAGATCTTTGGCAAATAAAAAAAACTGCAATAATCGCAAAGTAAGACCCACCGCAACATGATAAAGTGTTGAATTTGAAGGTCGTGGGGGTCAATGATAGAAGATACCAATGATGTTTCTCTCTGTTCCATCCAAGACACCTCATTTTGAAGGTAATGAGAGTCAAGATATTGTCGCCCTTCTGGAAACTGTGTTGATGTCGAAAGGAAGGGAGACATGACTCCAAGAAGAAAAGGGATTCATTAAATCTACATGATATGGTCAGGGACTGAGGAGATTCATGGATGAATTTAAGATGTGGTGAGACTCAAGACTTCCCTTGGTTGGGGATATTTGTGAAGGATAAATGGCAGCAATCGTGGAACTGAATCTAGCATTAGGGGGACGACTAGACTAGGGTTAAATTGTGCCAGAGGCGTGACAAAGTGGACAAAATCAGAGATCAAGGGTAAATGTAATATGGGGTACTCAGGGTTTATGGATGTTATCAATAGGAGGAGAAGGTAATGAGTGTCCCAACCAAGGGTGGCATGGGTTTCTTTTTCCAAAAAAGGAAGGTCGCCAAAGGTGGCAAAAAAAACTATGTAATGGATGGAAACAAAGGCTTTGTACAATTACCAAATAAATAAAGAATAATTGGGCATGAGCATACAAATATAGAAACGAGTGCCCGAGTGCAATATGGCTTGGCCCATGAGGGCACACATTGTGTCGAAAATAGGTGGAGGGTGGAGGGCCCATAGGTAGGTTTTTGTATTAGGAAAAATGAATGGAGGACAATATACAGATGGGAAAACTGATCATGGAGGAGATGGAGGGATAATTAATACTGTGTAGGTGCAGTTAAAATGTGAATCGTGATGATATTCTCAGGATTCCATTATGGGGAAGTTATCAAAATGAGGAGAAGGAGCATGCGGTTAATTCTTGGGAATACAAAGACTATGAGGACTCCCATCCCTAGGGGGTGAAAGTAACATGAGTTTCAAAGTGTCAAGAAGGACTATAAATGGGACAAATCATGTGGGGAAGAGTGTTATTGGGTGACAGTATTGAAATGCAGTGGAGGTGTGAGTACTACAGAGCCAGATGAGGGGACCTTAGAGGCAATTATCGGAGGGTGTGACTGGGAGATGCAATTGATATTCAGAGGGAATGATTACATGTCAGTAGCGATTTTATACTTGAAAGGGAAGTGTTGATTTGTGGTGACCAAGTACCTACACACATGAAAACCAAATACTTGATGTGAACAATATCTTAAGATAAAGAGAATTTAATGGTTATTTGATAATTTTCATCATAAGCATGCATACTTAGGCGTGATGTGAGAACAATGCTCCCCAGGGGCTGAGGATGGGTGGTGGCCTAGGGAATGTGGTTGTGTAGGTGGTAGGATCATGGTCCCATTGCTAAAGATGAATCAGAAAACGGACCCTTGGAGCTCTTGGAAATGACCCTGGAAGTTTTGGCAAAGGGACTATATATAGTTGTAGGGCCCACATTGCCACCTCATTTGTACCTGCTGCTAGAGTGACTGGATGAGAGATTTTGAGGAGAGATTTAAGAGATTCCAGGAGATCGAGCCAACTGATTTAGGATCAACGAGCTTCAGGTTAGTGTTCGTATCCTCCTGTATAGTAGGTGGGGGTTATTTTTTGGGTAGGGTTTGTATGGATGGACGTACAAGGGGGTTTTGTGAGGGTGGACCCCCAGTGCATAGGCGATCGAGTGTTTTGCACGCACGAGTGCATGGTTGTAATTTAGAGAGCCGCACACAGGAGCACCCAAATGGGGAAAACAGGCATGCATGGTTTTCTCTCTTATGCAAAGCACAGCAGCGCATCTATGCGCAGTTGTGTTCCTGACAGTTTTGCATGTGTGCTCAATTGTGGAGAGAACAGGAGCGCTAAGGTGTGCATTTGCTTATGTGATAGGGGTGCATGGGTGCACCCCTATATAGCCAACAGTCATGCATGAGTGTGTGACTATGGGGTGAACAAGCGCGCATATGTGTGCACCTGTGGGGAAAAAATCCGCGCCTTTGAGGCAAAGTTAAAGGGTGTAAAAACTACTCTTTTTTGGAAATTTTGATGTTTTTATGAGTTGTGATGGCTGATCAAATATTGTATGTGTGGATGCAGGCTACCAATTGACGATGTCGATCAACTGGAGGGAGAGGGATTGGGCATGCCTAAGGGAGGCAATGAGAGATGAGAAGTCAGTTGTATGGTGTGCTTTGGCAGCTTGTGGGCTGTTGAATTTTTTTGAGTGCTCACTAGTGAGGGCACAAGAGTACTTGCTACAGTTCCTGATTGCGATGTGGAGTCTAGATCTGTAATGTTTTATTGTCCAAGGTGAGCATATCGCATTCTCTATGATGGAGGATGTGTACTTTTTGACTGGGCTCCCGTTTCAAGGAACCCTTCTACCAGCGGAGCCTGTGGTACCTGGAGATGGACAATTAGTTGTCTTAGCCTGAAACTACTGTTCAGGGGAGAAATTCATGCCAGGCTCCATGGTGAGTACTGGGGCGATGGACAACCTTTTCCATCGATGTATTGCATCTATGATTGTGAGAGTGTATGGATCTCTTGCTACTTAGCAGATCAGTGGGGGTCAGTTGAGGATCATGCAGAGGGCACTAGCGGGTGAGAATTTTGCTTGGGGCTTGATGCTACATGATAAGATGGTGGGGTATCTCAAAAGGTGTTAACGTGCTGACTCAGGGGAGTTTTCCTTTGGGTCCATTTTGGTAGCATGGCCCTTGGAGAGGGTTCCCATGCTGCACTCGATAGTTTTAATAGACACCCAGGGTATACAAGAGTCGTGACTAAGGCGATGGGTGACGACTCTAGTTCACCATAGTGGTGGGGAGGGTGGCCATTATTTCACGACCAAGGTTGCATAGGTGTGGCGTCAGATGCCACTGATCATACTTCGATATCCATATTTTGGGGTGGAATTCCGGGATGATCCAGATATGGTGCTACCCCCCAAAGAGGTGTTCGACCGCAGAGGTATGATGTTATATTTGATGTTTTGATCTTTAGATAGTATAGCATGTTCATTATGTATAGATGGATGTTGATTCTATCATTTTTTTGTTGTGTGTGAATCTATGGGACCTCACCATGGTGGTGGGGAGGGTGGCCATTATTTCACGACCGAGGTTTCACAGGTGTTGCATCATATGCCACTGATCATACTTTGATATCCATATTTTGGGGTGGACTTCCGGGATGATCCGAATATGGTGCTACCCCCCAGAGAGGTGTTAGACCACAAAGGTATGATGTTATATTTGATGTTTTGATCTTTAGATAGTATAGAATGTTCATTATGTATAGATGGATGTTGATTCTATCATTTGTTTGTTGTGTGTGCATATGTGGGAACTTGCGGGTGTGAGGTTGAGTTGGTTAGAAAGTCGGCTCATCAGGGGCCTATGTGACCACCACGGGGAGAGCCACAGGCAAGGGAGAGACGATGACAGGAGGATTCTGGGGCAAGGCCCATTGATGATGAGAGAGAGGCTAGGAGACCCTGTTATGATGACCCCAGTGCAGGGTCGTAACATGCTCCTCCGACGTTGGCCAGGGGAGAGTTTGAGGATTTTCACCACCAATTAGAGGTGGTACTACAGGGAGTGCATGAGGGGATGTGGGTGCATATTGAGGATGAGGGGATCCTAGAGCTATGTATTGGGCTTTCGACAGAGTCACAGAATCTGATCCGCAGAGCAGCTGTGGTGGGAGCGGTGATGACTGGGTAGTTTCCCCTAGGGCCTAAGGGACCTATAACTAGTGGGGTACCTCCTCCAGAGGGAGGACCAAGTGGTGGTGCTCTAGAGGTGCCATGAGTGTCTCTGGACATGGATTTTTGTATTTATAGAGGCCTACGAGCCTTTTTTGTATATGGTGCTATGACACCGGCTTTGTACCTATAGGAGTGAGATGGTCATGTACCTACATATGTTGTACTTGATGTACTATTTTTTGTAAACATTGATGACACATTGACTGTTATATATATGGATATACATTTTTGGGTCTCTGTGATGTTCACATGTGATGATGGTTTTTGTTTATGATGTCTAATTTATATGCTGTGACATACTTTTGATGAGTTATGTATGTGTAATGGTATCTTGATGGGATAAATTCCAATCTAACACTAGGTTAGCCATATTATATGCTATTTGATTCAATTGCCTTGGAATATGTGTGAAATGTGATTGAATAAAAATGTCGAGATAAAATTCTAGCTTGCAGGTATTTGCGGAAGAGGCATCGATCGCTGTACATGGTACACATTGTTGAGTTGGAGGACGACGAGTTGGGAATCTAGTAAAATGCTAAGGTGACAAATATGATGATGACTAGCTTCGGCAAGCAGGCCAATGACAGCTATGTACTCTGCTTGGTTGTTGGTAGCTGAGCCCATGTATATGTCGTTGGAGTGGAGTAGTTCATGCAAGGGGGTATAGAGGGCCCAAGCGGCCGAAGAGAGATTTTTTTTCCACCAACTAGCTCCATTGGCGTAACCAATGTGGTAGGCCGATGGAGGAGGAATCTGTCAATAACACATATGGTATATTAGACACAAGGCATGGAAAAAATAATATTAAAAACTCTACAAAAAGTGTACAAAAAATAAAAAGAAAAAAAATCCTAGGGTAGAATGGCTATGCTCAGTCATAAAATTTCTTTAAGTATAACTCGTTGACAGGTTCCTTGAGGGGGTGGCCATCAGGAGAGGCCAGGATGTATGCACCTTTAGTAAGGCAATGTTGCAAGATGTAATTTCCATGCCATAATGATTCAAACTTATCGTGGTCGAAGATATCGTTAGCGATATCATAAGCAAGGATGAGGTCGCCTTCGTGGAATGATCGAAGGTTGACATGGCAATCAAAGGTGGCCTTCGACCATTTTTTGGCTACCTCATTGTTATGTAATGAAGACCGATGGTCTTCATCCAGCAACCCTAAGATCAGCAAACGCTACTCCATTGGAGCAGTGTCGGGTAATAGCTCAATAATGGTCTGTGATGTGGGAATTTCGCACTCAATGGGGAGAGTGGCCTCAACCCCATGGATAAGATTAAATGGTGTGAAACCAGTGGCACTTTTAACTATTGTGCGATAAGCCCATAGTGCAGAAAACAACATGTGATGCCAATTGGTCTTATGTTTGTTAACCATATGCTGTAACATGGTTTTGAGGACCTTGTTGACCATGTCTACTTGTCCATTGGACTAAGGGTAGTATGGGGAGGAGAACTTGTGGGAAAATCCTAACCTGGAGGAGAGTTCGATGAAAATATCATTCTCTAAGTGTTTCCCATGATCGAAGACTAGCTGTAGTGGTACTCCAAAATGGGAGATGAAGTGGTTAAAGGAAAACTGTGTTGCAATGTCAGCAGTGTTGTTGAAGGTAGGCATATCTTCGACCCACTTGGTGATGTAATTGACTGCAACAACGATGTACTTGTGTCCATTTCTAGAAGGAGGGTTTCAAGTCATGAAGTCTATGCCCCATTTTCAAAAGGGGTCGGCAGTCATGACTAGGTGGAGAAGAGCAGATGGTGCTCTCACTTTGTTGGCATATAGCTAACATTTGTCACATTGCTTCACAGTGTGGATGTAGTCGTGAAACAACGTGGGCCAAAAATGTCCTTCTCAAATGATTTTTTGGGAGGTGGACATCCTTGAGAGGTTGCCACTACAAGCACCATTGTGGAAATCATTCAAAACTCAGTCGGCTTCATCAATAATCAAACATCGACAAAGTATGGTGTCGACCCCTCGGCGATATCGATAAGGAGGTAGCAACAGGCCCAGTTCTGAATACGTCTATGATCATCCCTAGAGAGGTGGTTTTTTAACTTTTGTGTTCGAAGGTAGACAAGGAAATCGCCATACCAAGGATCATCCGAGGGGATGAAAAAGAGATGTTCGTTGGGGAAGTCGGTATTGATGGGAAATCTAGTAGTATTGGAAGGAAATGTCATAATGAGTTCGACGAGGATGAGGGATTTCTTTGTCTTGGGTGTTGAAAATTCAAGGTTGTACTCCTGAAGGATGACGATCCATCAAGAAAAATTTCCATTAACTTTTCGACGACTAAGCAGGTATTGCATTGGGTTGGAATCTTCTATGACCTTGGTAGTTCGAAGAAAGATGTAATGGCGCAATTTTTGGACTACGAGGACAACTGAAAGGGCGAGTTTCTCTTTGTTATTGCATTTCAAGGGTGGCCCTAAAAGGGTTTTACTAATATAGTAAATGACATGTTCCCAATCAACATCCTCTAATTGGATGAGAACTCCTGCTATGGAGACGGCTGAGGCTGATAAATAGAGGATATAGTCGTGGTCATAGTCTGGTGGACTAATCAATGGGGCATTAGAGAGGGATACTTTAAGATCATAAAAAGTGATTTGGGCATGTTTGTCCCATTGGAATGGGATATCATAACGTAAGAGGTGAAGGAAACCATGTGCCTAAGTGGTGTAATCAAGGACAAAGTGACATAAAAAGTTAGCCTTGCCTTGTAGGCTCTACACTTGGTGTAAATTCCGTAGTGGGGGAATTTCCATGATGGCTTGGACTTTGAGGGGGTCGACTATGATGCCGTTTTGGGAGACGATGAACCCAAGGAGGCGTCGAGCAGTGATGTAGAATATGCACTTGAGGGGATTCAAGAGGATATTGTACTGAGGACACCTGTGAAAGATAATGCGTAATTCATCGAGGTGTTGAGTGTGTTTCTTGGAGTGAGCGGTGATATATTCTAAGTAGGCTAGAATGGTTGGAGCCAGATCATGAAAAATGTATGTCATGGCACGTTGAAAAGTGGCTCCAGCATTCTTGAGGCCAAAAGGCATGACACGATATGCAAAGGTACCCCAAGGGGTAGTGAATGTGGTTTGTGTTGATTGATTGGGTGGATCTAAATTTGGTTGTAGCCAGAGAAGCCATCCATGAAGGACAAAGCCTCGTGGCCAGCACAATCATCAATAATTTGGTCAATGAAGGGAGTTGGAAAATTGTCTTTGGGACAAGCGTGATTGAGATCGCAAAAATACGTACAAACATGAAATATTGACCTGCTTTTTGTTAACAGGGACAGGGTTGGAGACCCATGACATATATGTGATGGGGTATATGAACCCTGTAGTGCGTAATTTTTCAATTTTGTCTTTGATGGCTGCTTCTTTGGATGGGTGTAATGGACGTTTCTTTTTTTTGTACAGGGTTGATATCAGGCCATCTGTCTATATGATGTTCGACAATAGAGGGATCAAGGTCAGGCATCTCTGTGTATGACCATGCAAAATTGTCTCGGTATTCCTGGAAGAGAACTTTGTAAGTGATGAGTTCTTCAGAAGAGCACGTGGTCCCTATGGTGATTTCCTCTATTGTTCCAGGTTTAATGGAAATATCGATTTTGATGGTGGGGGAAATGTTGGCCATATTACCTTCCTCAAAAGCGTCGGGGGTAGGGATAGGGTTATTGAACTAGTCTATATGACCTGATGAGATAAAATATTTGGATTTGATTGCATATATGGAGTTTTGGATAGGAGGCCCAAAGGCTTCTTGTGAGAGAAAGAGTGTTCGGTGATGGAGAAGATCCCATTGGCAATTGGGGGTAGTTAATTCCTTGAGGATGTCTTCATCGTAGTGGAACTGTTGAGAATATAGTGGATCCATGGGAACAACATTGGTGACTATCACCATGTGGTTGTCTTTTGGTGGTGACAATGTAGAGGGGGTATCGCAAGGAGGTTTCAATGGTTCACTCAACATAAACCAAATATAGAGATATTGTGGGTTGAAAATGGTGGTTGGGCATAAAATTTCCGTGGGGAAATGAACTGGAGAATTGGGGGGATTGGCTACAAATCCTCCTCTAGGAAATTGATGAGCCATGGAGGAGTGGAAAGTCCCTCAATATCGGGGGAGAATATATAAACAATATCGAGACTAGGAGTAGGGGGAACTACCAGCGTCACCGGAAGTGGGGTGATGGTAGGATTGGGAATAAGGGTCAATTCATGATGCCTATACTCAATGATTGTAGGACATTGATATGTGAAGTGATCAAGTGATTCACAGAGAGTGCAAGGACATTGCATACGTTCATTCATAGAGGTAGTGACATAGTGGATATCAGTGACATGCATGTGAGGTGATGCAGATGGGGGAAGTTCTTACTGGAAGCTCTGACGAACTGGCATTAGCGTCTGTAGAAATTGAGGTAATGATGAGAAATGGTGAGTGTAATGGGCATACTCAAAATAGATGGCACATGTGAATTTGGTTCGCAACCCTTTTCTACCTGTCTTAGGGGACGCAGTGGTAGCACTGGAGGAAGTGAAGAGTGGCATCAGTGCCTACGGGAGTTGAATTAAATTACGTAGCTCAGAGACAGATAGGCACTTATTGGTGGGGTGTCCATTTTTATCACATAGTGCACAAGGAGGATGAACTTGTGGTGGAAGTGGAGTGGCAGGATCTTTCTTCACCCATCTTCCCCCAGCTGTAGCAGGGGTGAGAGGGCGGGGGGGTGAGGGTGGGATGGTAGGGGTCAGTATTGGAATTTGCATCGAGATTCCTTTTATTTGGGGAGGGAGGGATGGTTAAGGGACCATCTTAGATGGATGTAGATACCATTCTAGAATTGCCATCACCATATTGGGAAGGGTAAGCGTTGTAGCTACCTAGAAATCTTGTACACCCAGCGGGGGGTAAAAGAAGGGGATTTGGATAATGGCTTGGGGGATTGTCTCCCAAACTGGAATGTGGCCATGGGGGAGGGTCTAATCAAGAATAGGGGGAGCTAGAGGGTTCTCAAGGGATTCCTGAGGAAGGAGCTCTGTGACTAGTGTGATGTCAGATAGTAATGAAGCCTCTGTGGGAGGAAGGGTATCTCTAGTTTCTGTTCCATTGGATGAGATGACACATACTTATGTTGAGGGATGTATGAGTGGAGGTCATCCATGGTTGTTCCTACCAAGGATGGATCTTTAAAAATTATGGGACCCATCTCGATGAGTGGGTAGGCCTCGGGATTAGGGTGAACAAAGGGTAAGATATTATCGATGTTGGAGGAAGGGTTGGGCTTGTAATGTGACACTTGGTCGATAGTGACGATCTTCCCATTGTGGGGGAACATCATTGTGTGAAACACGGAAGAGGCCACAACCTTCATCGCATACATGTAGCTACACCCAAACAAAATGTTGTAATCAAGCAAAGCATCGATAACTTCAATGTCAATAAGGATAATATTTCCCCAAAGTTCAACAGGGACATTTGGAAAGAGCGCTTCGAGAGAGGATGGTTGTTCATTGTAATCTCTCAAAGTGATGGCAAATGGTATGAGCTTGGGGGAGACAAGTTTCTTCCATACGGATTTGGACATGATGCATGTGGATGCACCTTCATCAATGATGCAATGATGAACTGTGATGTTTCAGATTTTAACCGGTATCTAGAAAGCTACCAGAGTGGGGAGACGGGGTTCCCCGCTATCAAGATCGAAGGTGATGAGTCTTGTGTCAACAAGGTCAACTACCCCCAGGGAGGAAAGTAATGATTTCCATTAAGTGGGACAAGTTTTATGGACTTCTAAGACCGACATGGTGGCAGGAGACTATGCCAAGTCATCAACCAGGTTGTAATTGTCGGTCGCCCTAGCCTGAGGGTTGTTGACATTTCTTCACAATGGAATGCGAGGATATGAAGGGTTTTTTCAGTATTAGGGCGTGGAATCATCAAAGGTGGTCCAATTGTGACTGGGGATTCTTCTGAGGTGGTAGGAGAAGATTCGGGGGGTGCGTTGTATTGACGACTGTGTGTTTATAGAAGAACTTCTTCCTCACTAGTGAGGAGGATAGTGTGATCCACAGGATTGCCAAGATTTGGATATTGTCCCATCTGGGGTGGGGCAGGATGTATCTCATGTTGAGTGTTCATCACCCCTTGGTGGGGGATGCAGTTCTGCAATATGTGAGGGGGTGTTTGTTTTACATATTTTTGTGGGGCTTGTTGGGGGGTAGGTGGTGCTGGGGGACATGGTCCATTTCCAAATTCTTTCATCTATTTAAAATCAACAATTTGAGGGCAATGGTAAGTATAATGTCCATACTCATCGCAAAGGGCACATGCGAAGTTTGTTTGAAGGTTTTTGTTGTTCTTCCTTGGGAATTTGTTTTTATTTCCCCCTTGGGGGTTCTGGTTCCCCTGATTTTGGTTGCCCCCAGTAGGTTGGTTCTGTTGGGGGTGGTTTTGGTTCCCTCCTAGTCTTGGATTATTGTTGTTTCATTTTTTTCCTTTCCTTTTGGAATTGTTCGACTGATGGGTTGAATTAGCCATATTCAACTGTTCAAAATTTTGATATTGCTGAATGGGAGAGGACTGAACAAAATTAACCCCAGTGTTTGGTTGTATTTGTGGAGAAACAATGGGCTAGGGAG
The DNA here is from genome assembly GCA_000966675.3 of Picea glauca. Taxonomy (NCBI): domain Eukaryota; kingdom Viridiplantae; phylum Streptophyta; class Pinopsida; order Pinales; family Pinaceae; genus Picea; species Picea glauca. Next base: position 1,648,731 of record JZKD02S1866034.1, read on the forward strand.
GACCAGGAAATGGGAAGTACAGATTATGTTGTGGTAATGATCTGTAGGGTACATAGAACGGCATGGCGCTTTCACACTAGTGCATCTGGGTCAAATTCCAATGGCGCATTCGATGTAATTGCCACTTTATATTGTCGGAAGAACGACAAACATCGGACCCCCTCAAATGTCGTTTCACAGGATGTCTCTTTTTCGACGACAGAGTGTTCGTCTATATTGCGACATTCTATGATGACACGTGTCATCATGAATTCGATTGTTCAACCCCCATATAGACATCGTAAGACCAACGTCTAGGTCATGGAAAGACCGATGTCTTGGACATGGAAAGAGAGACATCCCGAAGGTGGCAAGAGAGACGTTTGAAACGTGGCAAGAGAGACGTTTCAAAGGTGGCAAGAGAAACGTCCTAAAGGTGGCAAGAGAGACGTTTTGAAGGTGGCAAGAGAGACATTTCAAAGGTGGCAAGAGAGATGTTCTAAATGTGGCAAGAGAGACATTTCAAAGGTGGCAAGAGAGATGTCCTTAAGGTGTCAAGAGAGACATTTCAAAGGTGAAAAGAGCGACGTTGTGGAGGTGGCAAGACCGATGAGATGAGGTATCAGCTCCAACATGGTTGCTATGGGAGTGAAACTCTTGGATGTTGCAAGAGAAACATCCTAGAGGTGGCAAGAGCGACGTGAAGAGAGTCCAAGACATCGAAATAGCGACGGTTTTGTAGGTATTTAAAAAAAAATACAATATCAATATCAAGACCTATGAATCAAACAAACAACTCCAAGCAAGGAACTACTGACAAACTAGAGGGTCTGAAGATGTTTAATTGTTGATTTTTGCCTAGAGTAATTCTTCCTATAATTATGATCATACTCGTTGCTAATTTGAAGAGTGTGATCCCCTCCGTTAATATGTTTGCATCCCTCTTCTAGCCATTATAGAAGATTAGTATGTCATCCACAAAGAGGGAGTTGAAACCATTTGGGCTTTCCTACTAACTTTTTACCCAACAGGCTCATTCCTTGATTTTCATTGCATAAATTTACTCCACCCATGGTCTAAATATAATTAAGACCAGTGGGGGAATCAACAAATTTTCCTCTGTCGTTAACAAAATTTGAATTACCTTGTCCTCCTTGAAATACTTGTGAGGAATCCAGTTGTATAATTGCTCTACACGATAAAGAAAAATGCAGGGCCCAACATCACCTTCAATTCCAAGATAGACTTTGGTGTATATCCAAACAAGCAAGATACCATAAAATGATGGTAAATATGGGTGGAATTAAGTATCTCTATAGTC